>BQNB010005905.1:71142-97786 GCA_026074375.1 Tanacetum coccineum | reverse complement strand
AACAGGATCGCCACTTCTTTAATTCTTTAAGATAGATTATAATTAAACTAAAGGATGCTTTATACGAACGCATTAATTATGACAAGATTAATTGTGTCTAGGTCTTAGGATGATGTTCCGCCTAAGTCTTAAGAATGATATGCCGTTTCGAGATAAGTAAATCATTGCACTAAAACAAACAAACCTGCATTGAACCGAATTTAATATGGCCAATACAGTTTTCTATCATTTGGCTTGTACCACTTTTCTATCTTCTAATCTTCTTCTTTTGTGTTTATTGTGTATTGAATTGGTATTTGTTTCCACCAAACATGTGCCAGTCTCTCAGGCTGAAAACCCCCATATCATTAGACAACGTACATAGCATAGGTTTAACCAGTAAATAGACTAATTAAAATACTGATGGAATATAGGATTAATGCTCCACTCTTAGTGTTTGACACCCTACTTACTGCAAACTCCATCTTGACTGGGTACACTGCTCGTTAAAGTGTTGTTTTAGGTTTGTCGGCTAAATATAAATTTAAAACTAGATAATCAAATAATTAACCCTACACGACAGCACATCAGGTTCTTGGCGCCGCTACCGGGGAGTGAAATAATTAAACCTTATTCTGTTTAGTATTTCTAACCACTAATTGATTAGTTTAATGTAATCTAATTATTTAAATTCTGTTTGTATTTATTCGCTTTGTTTGTTTTAATTGTGTGTTTAAAATTCTTGCATTTAATTGTTTTTAAATAGTTTTCTGTTCTGATACGCCGTATCCACTAGTTGAATACGGCGTACTCAGTTCTATGTTTTAGATACAGCGTATCAAGTTTGTGCTGACTATACGTCGTATTCATTCACCCATATACGGCGTATCGACAGCAGCTCGCTAAAATTTATGTAGATTTAAATATATTAGAATAACTTTACTTTGAATTATGTCTTTCATGACAGGGACATTGCTCGACCCATTCCATTTTTCTTACCTTAAAAGAAGATTAACAATGGAAGAAATAGTGAATAAATTCATTGAGGAAGGAAAATGGGAACACGAGAAAATGGATGCATTCATTAGAGAATTCAGAACAACCAACGAGCTCCTCCCTAAAGAAAGAAACAACACACTAAGCGAACTTGAATTCGAAATATATGGGCTGTCGAGGGCAATCAATAAAGCCCAAATGGTAGGATGTGAGACCAAAGGAGTAACCACTAAAAGAGGAAAATCGACAACCGAACCAATTGGCGACAACACAAATACCAATAAACACCCGTTACCCCATCACGACGAACCAATAACTCCAGGTGAAATCCCCAAAACCAAACCTAAAAAACCAAACTAACAAACTGCAACCATCAAAACCTTTTCCCCCCAATTAAGAAAGGAAAAAGAGGAAGCCCAACAAAGAAAATTCCTAGAAATACTTAAACAACTCCATATAAACATCCCATTTACCAAAGCTCTTACACAAATGCCAAAGTATGCTAAGTTTCTAAAGGGTCTACTATCAAACAAAGCAAGATTAGATGGTATCGGGGACATGGGGGTTTTCTTAGATTCTTCTAAGCCAAATTTCTTAAGCATTTCTTTAATATATTTAGATTGATTAAAGAAAATTCCAACTTTCATTTGTTTTATTTGTAATCCAAGGAAGAAGTTAAGTTCACCCATCATGCTCATCTCGAATTCGTCATGCATGATTTTGGCAAATTCATCACACATGTCTTGACAAGTTGAGCCAAATATAATGTCGTCGACATATATTTGAACGATGATGAGGTTTGAACTTTTCTTCTTGGGTAAAAAGTGAGTTATCTACCGATTCCCATTTTGTATCATGTTAATAAGAAAATCTTAATCTATCCTAGCCAAGCTTTGGGTGCTTGTTTAAGACCGTATAAAGCTTTCTTAAGTTTATAAACATGATCCGGTTTTTCAAAGTCAATGATCTTGAGGTTGTGCCAGTAAACCTCCCTCATTGAATAGAACCGTTCAGAATGGCACTTTTTACATCCATTTGGAATAGCTTAAAATCTAAATCACAAGCATAAGCTAATAGTATCCTAATTTACTCAAGTCTAGCAACTAGGGAATAAGTTTCATCATAATCGATGCCCTCTTGTTGATTATAGCCTTGAGCAACTAACCTAGCCTTATTTCGAGAAACAATACCGTTCTCGTCTAACTTATTTCTAAACACCCACTTAGTTCCTATAATTGTCATATTCCTAGGTTGTGGAACTAACTCCCAAACGTCGTTAGCAATGAATTGATTTAATTCTTCTTGCATAGCGACTATCCAACTATCATCCGTTAAGGCTTCATTCACATTCTTAGGTTCTATAGTTGATATAAAACAAAAGAAGTTACTTTGGTTTTGGGCTTGTGATCTAAGGGTTCTTTGGTTAAGGTTTCCTATGACATTTTCTAATGGATGGTTCCTAGATTCCTTAATATTGACTATTTCGTCAATCTCTAAAGTTTCATCCTCAATGTCATTTTCTAGGTTTTTCTTTTCGGTAACCTTAATTGCTTCTTCTTCATCTAAGTCATCATCCACCAAGGGTGATGTCTTAGAGGGTGGAGGAGTTTCATCAAATGTCACGTTGAGTGATTCTTCGACTTTCCTAGTATGTTTATTAAGAATGATGTAGTCTTTACTATTTTAGGAGTAACCTAAAAAGACACCTTCGTATGACTTTGGGTCAAACTTTGTAAGGTAGTCTTTAGTGTTTAAAATGAAGCACTTGCTTCCAAACACTCTAAAGTAATCAAGAGTAGGTTTCCTACCTCTCAAGAGTTCGTAAGGTGTTTTTCCTAAGATGGCTCTAATTAGGATCTTCGGTTGAAATGTATGTTGAAGTATCATTGCGTTAGCACCAAAACTTTTTGAACGGTTTGCTTCATATAACAAGTCCTACTCATTTCTTGAAGTGTCCTAATTTTTCTTTCAACCACACCATTTGATTGAGGAGTGCGTGGAGCTGAGAAGTTATGTGTAATTCCATTGGTATTACAAAACTCTCCAAATTGCTAAATATTTTAAATTGATCGAAGGCTTCGTTTTAGGCCTTAAAGGAATCTAGTCCAAGTATACCTAAGTAAGTCCTTATCATCTTGCTTTCTCTTGTTCTCTGTCTGACGCTCAGCAAAAGTACGGATTTTCTTATCCATCAGTTCAGTTGCTATTTCAATCGCTTATTGCATTGTCTTAGGCTTTGATGCTACTACATTTCCGTGGATCATGTCGGGCAAACCACCGACACACCTCTCAATCTTGTCAGACTCTTCAAGAAACATTCTGACACACAGCAATGCTAGTTCCTGAAAACGTTGGTTGTACCCTATCACGTCGATACCTTTCACTTTTAAATTCCACAACTCAGCCTCCAGTTTCTTAATCTCGACCCTCGGGCAGTACTTATCAGTCATCTTTTTTTTCAGGTCTATCCAAGTCATTGCATACGCAACATCATGACCAACAGTCCAAACATGGGAGTTCCACCATGTTAGCGTACCTACGAGAAGAGTACAAGTGGAAAACTTGATTTGGTTCTCCACCGAGCAGTTGCTTAAGTTATCTACATGTTCTACATTATCTATTTTGAGAGAGTCATTCGAAATCGTACCTTTACCAATGATGTTACCGCACAGATTGCTACCAAAAATAACGTTACCTCCGTTGTATGCCTTGTAGCTTGAGAAGAGCTTTCGGTTCCAAGTCGACTCCAAGGCATATCTATTTATATAAGACAATGACTTAAACATTTGGTCCCCAATATCTCATGGGTCTAAAGTTGTTAGTGCTAAACATCCCTTGCATTTGATGCAATTGGTCGGGATGTGAACATGGAAGACATATTTCTCATGGCATGTAACTTTGACGTTGGAAGTTTTTCCAAGTTACGGGAAAGCCACGAGGTTGATTTTGTTGACCAACGTTCCTTTTTGGTTGTGGTGTCTTAAGACGAGGATAATTATTATTGACTCTTCTAGGTGGTGGAGTTTTTGATCTAAAATTAGGCTTTAAAAATCTAACTTCGGGTTTTGACAATGGCTTATAAAATTGTTTAACTTCAATATCACTAACAACAGAAACTTTGACATTGTTTACTATTATGTGTTTTGGTCTAGGACCAAAAATAGATTTTTGAAAAGACACACTTTTCTCATATCCAGGCGTAGCGGCTGGCGGTCTCATAATTATTTTGGGGGCCGCCTGTACAATACGGGGGCCGTCCATATTTATGGGACCTCCATCAGAGGACGCCTTTTCCTGAGCTTTCACAAAAAAAATTTCTTTAGTTCCACTAGATGATGCTTCAAATGAACTAAACCCTAAACCTAATTTTTCACCGAAGGGTTTTTGATTGCTTAACATTTCATTTAGACAATGTGTACTATTTTCAAATTTATTTAATCTAATGGCTTCCTCTTTGAGTTTTTCATTCTCAATTTTAAGCATATGACATTTTACACATTCGAGATCAATTCCCTTGTTTTTCTCAAGTGTAGACATTTTTTCTTTTAAAGTACTAAGTTTTTTTCTAAACTATTTCTAGTGGCTTTTAATCTTTTTATCTTTAAACTCATTTTGCACAGTTTATCATATTCATTATCTAAAACTAAGTCATCTATTGATGAGTTTTCATCAATAAAGTAAGAGGATTCGGAACATACCTCACTTGATGCTTGAGCTACAAGACATGTTTCGTCTTTGACCTTCTCATCATCTTCTTCGCCGCTATCACTCCAAGAACCTCCGATAAAAGCTCTTTGGTTCTTGTATTTCGGTGGTTTTGGACATTCTCCAATAAGATGATTTGGATCGCCGCATCTAAAGCATTTTCTATCATTTTTACCGTTCTTGTCATCACGGCTTCTTTGGAACGTCTTTTTGTCGTTCCGAGGTTGTCTCTCGAATCTACCTCTTCTCTTAAAGAACTTCTTGAAGTCTCTAACCGCCATGGCGTATTCTTCATCTTCACTTCCCGAAGTCAAACACTCCTCATCACTAGATTCTTTCTAAGCCTTTAAAGCAAGATATTTTCTTTCTCCCTTAGCTTTGACTATTTCAGAATCTTTCTTGATGATCATCTCGTGAACTTTGAGATTCCCGATGAGTTCATCAAGAGACAGTGATGTTAAGTCTTTCGGCTCATCAATCGCCGTAACCTTTGCTCTCCATTTAGGATGTAGAGCCCTAAGAAACTTCCTAACATAATTCTTGCTAGAATAACCTTAATCAAGAGCTTTTAGAATAGTAATGATAGTATTAAATCTAGCAAAAGCACTATCTATAGTTTCGTCTTCAGAAATGACGAATTGTTCATATTGTTGTACCAAAAGGTCGATCTTGTTATCTTTGACTTGGTTATTACCTTGATGGGTGATTAACAAAGTTTTCCAAAATTCTTTTTCCGTATTACACAAAAAAAATTCATATTCTTTTCTTGGCAAAGCATTGTAAACGACCATTTTAGCTTCGTTATTTTTCGCAAGCTTCTTTTTAAGATCGTCACTTTGTTTTTCAAAAGGGATAACCTCATCTAATTCGGTTTTTAGATTTTGTTGAATAGGATGAAAATCACCATTAGTAATAACATGTCAGAGATCAAGATCTTTTGATTTAACATATGTCTCGAATCTATTTTTTCAATAAATAAAGCTGGCACTTTCAAAAAGTAGTGGTCTTTGCATGGATTTCCCTTCTAGATATTTGTCGAAATCCATAGATCGATCCAAGCTTTAAAATACAATATATTTTAAAAATCTTGAGTGACCTTGCTTCTGATACCAATTGTGAAAACTAGAAGGGGGGTTGAATAGTTTACAGGTTCGTTTTGTGTTTTAAAAGTTTGCTTTCAAATTCTTAGATTCGAGATGTATGTTCAACCAATCAACAATATGAATCAATAATGTAAATATCTAAACTAAAGTTAAATGACAATCACAACAATATATAAAGAGATGAGAGAAGGAACAATCAAAGCAAGACACCAAGATTTATAGTGGTTCGGCTACGAAGCTCTTCTTCGCCCTACTCCACTCCCTGAGTATCCTACTCGAGATTTCACTATGTCAACAAGCTCCCTTCAGGCGGAGAAAACCATTTACACGTCGCTTACGTTATTTTCTGACACTAAACTAAATGTCGAGTCCTAATCTTAGATAGAACCAATCTACCACTTCACACTCACAAGATCTATACTATCGGATTTACACACAATCCGAATTACACAAGATAATTATAATAGAGATTTGATAATTAGAAGAAGAGAGGAGAGATCACTAAATAACAATTCGTTTCTTGAAGAATATGAATGTTCTTCTTTTGCACTTGATAGAAGAATGAGAAAGATGAGATGAGATTGGATCACTTGAAACAAGATCTAAAAATGTTAGTGATCAAGAGATTTAGAGAGAGAAAGTTATCTGGAAAATTCATGCAAAGAGGTATGTTTTTCAGCTGGGAATGAAGCAGTATTTATAGGCAGGAAAACCAAACGGTCACTGCAGGCGGTCCCGGTGGTCCCAGATATATCTGGGGGCCGCCAGACCTATAAGGGGGCTGCCCAGTAGACTACGCTCCTGTTTTTGTCTTTTTGTAGGGAATGTTGTATCTGTTATGGAACCTTTCATTTTGGGGGGGAAATTTGAATTTTAAATAAAAAATTTCTTTTAATTAAAAATATTTTGTATATTTATTTTTGTGAAAATACTTTTGTAAAAATGTGATGGTTAAGAGAAAAATATTTTCTTGATCACTAATCATGCTTAATGATTTGTTTGTCCATACCTTAAGTGATTACTAATCTTATAAATGGAATTTTACGATTAATAATTTGTAAACGTTTATTTTTATCGTAAACGTTTTTACATTTTGTTATTATCAAAACATTGAGAGGTCGAAAAATATAAATAACGTTTTTAGACATTATTTGTATTAACAACTATGTTTTGGGTGATCCCACTCAGTTAAAGTTTATATATCCTTCTTAGGTAATCTGTACACTAAAAAATTGCTACCAAACACAATCTTACTGAAAGTTTCATAACTGGTTGAGACTCCTGCCCATATAAATATCCCTAATTGCAGCCAATTCTACATTATATACAAACCCTTTTTCGTAAAGTCTTTCTCACTTGTTGCAGCTTGTTCAAGCTTATTCAGATTCTTTTTCGTATGATCATTGTTAACCAAATTAGAACTTCAATCAAACCCTAATTTTTTCCCTAAAATTAAAAGCAAAATCAGAAACCTTTTTAGAATATAACTAAAAGGCCTATATATCAATATTAAACAATACCAAGAAATTAGATATTAAAAATCATACCTTTAGGCTATTGAAAGAGTTCTTGTTCTTCCGTAAATAAATTACGAAAATTATCTCCGAAATCACTTCCATAAAAATTGGGTCGACAGCTTTTGTGGTTCAATTTGAAATCACCCAATTATAGGTTTAGGTTTTGATTTGGAACGCGGGTTTAAAGTGGGTAGACATTTTAATTCTCGTATGATTTGGTATTTTCTTAATTTTTAGTATCCCATAACTTTTGTAGCTCATTCTCCGTGTTTTTAAAGTTTTAGTTTTTTACAATTTAGACACATATACTTTTTAGCTTAATTTGTTCATAAAAAACAAATTTACCATATTTTTACCAAATAAGTAAGTATTTATGGTTTTTTATTTAATATAAAGGAACATTTTTTTTCAGAAATAAAAAAGTCTCTACTTTACGTTTTCTTTTATTATATAAAAGATTTTTGAAGATATTCACAACAATGAAATAGTGAAACTTAAATGGTTTTGTAGTTAATTTAAAGTTTAAATAATATAATCAGAATTGTAATAAAACTTTTTTTGTAGTTAATTTAAAGTTTTAATTGTAGAAACTAAAGATACAATGCAAAATATTATTGAATTGATTTGAATACAAAGAGAATACAAGACTATTTATATGACAAACAAAGAGAAACCTTAAATGCTAAACGGGTCTAAACAAGTGGACCGGGCTTATATGCCTTATTAGCTAACATCCCCCTTCAAACTCACAATGCCGCATCAGTGAACATTGGGAGTTTGCCAAACATAAAATAAACAAAAACAAAAAAACAAACACAGTGCGGAGCGTCCCAAAGTGCAGACTCGGTGCTAGACGAAGTCTCAATCCGAAGCAATCCAAACAGGTGCATATCTGCAATCTGTAAAGCAGACATGTAACCAGAACCAAACACATCTACAATATGTAAAGCAGACGTGTAACCAGACGTGTAACCAGGCAACCAAACACATCTACGATCTGTAAAGCAGACGTGTTGATGCCAATGCCGATGCCAATGCGAATACCAATGTAACGACCCACTCCGGAAAGGAGGCCGAAACGTCGTAATCATGGTGTCATATCAAAGCATAATAAAGGCATAAAGTCATAAATGATAACATAGGACAAGGTGGAAAGCCGGAATCAAACATCGGCTCCCAATTATGAGATCAACATGAATAACGTAAAAGAAGTCTACAAATACCGATACCTTTACATCCGAACAAACCAATTAATTCCGAACGCCACATGCCGTAAACAAATAAATCAAACGAACATCCTTAACCTCACGATTCCCATCCAATACACTAATACAGATCCTTAAAACAACATACTAAATCTATTACTCCCTTTCTACCAAGCGAAGAAACAAAAGAAATATGAACCAAACTATTTAATTGCATAAAATATTACTATTATTTAGCCGCAACTTCTGCTCCATTAATTTACCCACCATCATTGTAAATCAACAAGTTTTGAATACTCGCGCTTCGCTGCGGCTTGTTTTGTACCTTTCTATTTGATGCATAAAAAGCCGAGATGAGTGATAAGGCGCTTGGCAAATCATTTGTAGAAATACCGTGTATATGCATAGAAAATATATTACTCCGGCATAGATTTCGTCTGGTCGTACCCAAACAATAGGATTCTTTATAATAGACACAGCAAGTAAAAGTGGTGATTCAATAATTACCAATATATGCCTCTATCGTAAGAAACACATAAGTACGAAACACATAATTATCAATCTATACCTCTATAGTAAGAAATGCAATAAGCTACTCTGATAGATACACTTTGATTCTGCCCCTGAAACTCCTAATCTGCGCAATGAGCATATGCATTTTTAGTCTAGTCTTTGTTTGTGTGTGTAATTTGTAACTTGTGAGCAGATAAATAGCCATAGGACTTTTAGATAAAATGAAGTCCACACCTTAATTATGCACTATTTTAATATAGTGACCTGATATATACTTGTATAGTTGTATGGTCCATTGTTAACACTTTTCGCTCTAATCCAAACTACACTCTTTGTTTCTATTATATTACCTAACCCAAACAGTTTATATTTTTGCAGCACCAAAATTTCATTCCTAAAATACTTTAGGTAAGAAATGTATCATGTTACTATTAAATTGCACAACACAAAACGCATGAAGTATATTTCATATATGTAGAGTTTGCTAGTTTGGTTTGCTAATATAAGATATATTAGTTTTGCCCTATCCTTCTCTCTTTGGAATGCCTGATCACATTAACTCCATTAGTCAATAATAATGAGCTTTGCGCTGACGGCCCGGCGTAAGTTTCCTGTTATTTTGCTGCAGGACCTACGACAGGCGCATTCACTATCTTGGACTGCGTGCATAGAGTCTAAACAAAGCAATTACAGCTCCTGCAAATAAATAAATAACAAATGGTTACACTCACAGCTTTCATCGTAAAACTGACATCTCAGATGAAAAAAATAAACACTGAACACTAACTGGTTTGCAGTTACGGTTACAAATACTTATCACATAATCCTAAACATATAACTAAGGACGAACATGCGCCAACTCTTATAAACTAAATATGTTTAAATCAATACACAACGAACAATATTTAATCAAGAACTCGTCCTAGGACTATTCATACACAAAGATTTCAAACTAATGGGATTATTCACAGACATTTTTACCTTCACCTCAAACAACTCAAACGCATAGTGAAATTTTCCCAAACCATTATTTAATGGATGATTCACACATTTTATTCACCTCTGAACAACTCAATGTCATGTGACATGTGCCCAAACCATTCAATATTCAACTTTATAGGAATAAGCCTGAGCTCAAGTCTGCAACTTTATGGACCCAAATAAGAGACAGCTATTGCGACCATATAACTACCGAACTATGCCTTGGTGTCCAATAAGGATAAAGCGAACCAGGAAAACGCTAGTGTGCCTGTATTCTGTAAGCAGTGCACGTGTGAAATTTGCAGCTGGTGTTTCGAGCAGCCTAATGTCTTCTAACAGAACCTATTTTGGGGGTGTTTTTTTTTTTATTTTTTTTTTTTTTGGAAGTGGAAGTAAAGGCATGCAATGTTCGAAAAAATATCATCGGGGAGTGATAGTAAACATGAGTTAATTTCGATTTAAACACAAAATAGTGCAAAAGGATTATTTTAGTGAGTTTTATTAAAACGGATCTAGTCAGCTTTAAGCAGTGTGTTAAATCTCAATCTTATAAGCAGTGGGTAATGCATATGACCATAGGAGTCAATGTTATATGTGTTTTCATTAAGCTATGTTCGGGATGCCAAAATCCTCAAAACTTGTTAGATCTAATCAGTATAAATTAGATAGACTTTAAAGACTGCCTTAATACGTCAAAGTTTATTGACCAAAGCAAAATTATTGAGGACATGAGAAATGATATGTTGAAGAGGATTATACCTCGTTGGCCTGGACTTTATTGGTTTTCCAATCAATAGAGCCAATGAATTTCGTTTTCTGTCATTACAACAACATCTGCTATGGCCTTCAATTTTCCTTGAAGAAACTCATTGCGCAATGATTTGTTATTCGTTTGAGGACTAACGCTTGAATTGGTCTATTTAATTCCATTCGTGTCGCCAATAGTGTCTCTTGATGGCTCGACCATACCTGCAACAGAATCCGTGCTAACATGACTCATCTAAAGACACCTATACGTGTGGATAAGGAGTCCCAAATACCTTTAAACTGCTTAACTCATATATTGCATACCAGAATGACATTCGCTTTCAAACTTATTAATAATCTAACACACACTTATAGGAGCAGCATTTAACGATGGGTAAAGATACAGACCCGCATATAAAAATGACCCATTTGAAAAATTATAGCATTCTTATGGGTCATTTTTCAAATGGGTCATTTTTATGTGTGGGTCTTTATCTTTGAAAAATGACCCATAAAAATTAGTTTCCAACTAACATTCACTATCCACTTCAAAGCCCTCAAACACACATACGCGCCTTCTTTAACAAAATTTAAAAAAGAGCAAATTTGAATCTTATATTTTTTTTCCTGATAATTCCATTTAAAAACAACATCTTTTCCAATTAGTCAAGAAACTATGTGAGATTATGCAAAAGGTAACATTTTTTTTTTTCTTTTTTTTTTTGAACGGCAACTTTATTAAAAAAAACTAGCAAGGAGCTAGAAAGACATTACAAAGAAATAAGATAGGGGTTTTTTAACCAATACTCCCAAGAAAAAACCCTATTACATCTACTAGAACACCATAAAAAGGACCAAGAAACAATGTCATCAAAAATCGTCGAACGATTAGGAGGCGAAGCGTCAAAGACCAACTGATTTCGAAGCCTCCAAATCCGCCACCAAGCAACATAAAAAACACCTTCTAAAATAGACTTGAGACGGGAAGAAAGTCGAAAGGATAAGAACCAAGCATCCCAATCCGAGAAAGAACAAATCTCCTGCCAATCCAAATCCCACCAACGACAAATTTTACGAAGAACAACCCGAGCCACGTCACATCGAAAGAAAACATGCTGAACATCCTCCATAGCAGCATTACAAAGAGGACACAGATGGGAATCCAACAAAACACCTCTACGGCTAAGATTGACTCTAGTAGGTAACCTATCACGACGAGCACGCCAAGAAAAAACATTAACTTTAATGGGAATGAATTTTACCCATCTCGTTGCAACATCCGACGAAGGGAGAAACAAGTCATCAATAAAGTTTCTGATGACTTTAACCTTGAACTCTCCATCTCCCGACAAATCACAAGTCCACCTATCTTTGGAAGACGAGAGGACAACCGAGTTTGTAACTTCATATTTTTTTTTAGTAACATGTTAATGCAGCTTGCATGCTTGCTGCGCTAGGGAGTCAATCGGGTTATCGGGTCGGGTTTATCGGGGCTTTCTAAAGTAAAAACTAACCCACAACCCAACCCTATATGGTATCGTGTTGCAGGCTGGTTGTCTATTGAGTTATTGTTGAGTATCCAACTTTGAGTTATTGTGGCACTAGCCATAAGCTAACTTCAAATTTTTTTAAGCTGGTAATTTTCATTGATTTAAAAATTATTATTTACATAGTAGGAGAAGGCAAACGAGCAACAAGCTGCACCGCTAGCCCTTTTTGTATTGCAAAGCCAATTCTATTAAACACAACGTTTGAGTTTGGACAATCTACAAGTGAACCTGCACATATTTCATGCTATTAAGTATCAAAAGTTCATGAGAAATAATGATAATATCTACAATAACGCCACTTAAAACAATTTATAGTATTAAAGGAGTTAGGGGATCATCAAGCCAAATGTGCTAATATTATGAAATGAAAGGAAGAAGAAAAAAATTGGACGGAATAAACCAATGTGCTAAGACGGTGATAGTATATATTATATGTGTGTGTGTGTGTGTGTTGTTGTATATATGTAAATATAAAATGATCTATATATAGATAAATATATGTATAATATCAGAATATATAAATGTATATATATATTAATAATTATATATTAAAAATAAATATATTATATAATAATATATATATATAGAATATATATATATAAATATAAAAATAATTTGTCGTGTGTTGTGGTTAATGTGTATAGATATTATATATATATATATAGTATAAATATGGAATACCTAAAATAATGTACATGTATACATTATATATTTATATACCATATATATATATAATAAATATATATGATATAAAATATATGATATATAATAAATAATATTATAATATATAATATATATATATATATAAAGAAAAGAAAATATATATAATTAAGTGTATCATCATTCAAAATTCATATGGATAGCGGAATGTGGTAGCTAGCGACGCTTGGTTTGTAGACTTTTGACTTATGTTATTTGGTTACACACCTTACTCTAAACATTCCCATGCCTTAAACATGCCCACTAAACCCGAAGCCTAAACTATACAACCCGATAAAAGCATCTTGGATATGTACACTGGTGCTGTACGCCCCTCCGGTTTTAGTTTTGTTTCCTGTACAAGCTTATGGTAATGAATTTAATCACGTTTGAGCTATGAGTGTTATTTCTCTTACTTACTTCACCAAATAATAAAACGAGTAATGAATGAATTATACTTCATTCCTTTTCTTAAGGTGCATAAAAATGTGAATCAAGCAAGAAAATCAATGGGTATTGTCAAACATCTCGATTTTTCACCTATAATGCATAAACGATGAGTCCTATCTCGTACTTGTACTGGGTAGACTTGCATCGCATTTTTCTAATCATTCTTATGTACCATGTGGATTTGTTTTCTTTAATTCTAGATTTGTTCGAGGTCAAGCAAAGGTTAAGTGTGAGAGGATTTGATAACGCTCAAATTGTAAATGTTTTTAGTCGCGTTATTCGTACTTTTGTATATGTTATTTGGCTATTTTTATATGCTTTTGTTACTTAATTATACCAAAGTGTGTTTGCAAGTCTATTTGTAGCCAAATATAGGAAAAGCAAGAAAAAGGCGAAGAAATGACGAATAAATGAAGATTTATACAAGTAGGAAGATTCTTGCATCTAGATGATGCCTCGTGAAGCATTCAAGCGCAAAAGAATCAACCTTCAAGCTTCCAAGTCCCAAGATAAACTAAAATGAAGTTTATATTGAAGAATAAAACCGACTCAATCGTGAAAACTTAAACGAAGAATCTAGAAATGTGTATTCCTGAAAAGCTGAAAAATGTGTCCGCCCAGACTTTTATTTGAGCATTTTGCTAGCTCGGCTTAAAGAGTTGCCAAGGCCCCGCTAAAAGGTGTCTATGCTGGTCGGCTGGATTTATCTCCTCTTCTCCAAGTTAACCTTGAAGCTCCATGAATGATCAAGAGGGTTCTAGAACTCTTTTCCTTGGCATTTAACAACCCTTTGGCCCCAAGCATACCATTTAATACCCTAAGGACTTCCTATTAGTATAAATAGACCCTTCTAGCCATGGTTTTACACACACTTCCAAGAAATCAAAATCCATCTTAATTAATCTCTCCACTACTCTCTCTCAAAGCCAAAAATCTCTCCTAAAGCCCTAGGAAAAACGCAGAAGCTAGATGAAGGAAGAAATCATCATATGGAAGTCAAGATCATCAAGAAATCATCACCAATCTTCAAGGCAACAAAGCTTAATATCTTGTAATCTTTTTACAAACTTGGTTTACTATGAGTGGCTAGTGCCTTTGTGCACTTGATTATATGATGTTTGTGGTATGATGACTTGATTATGATTGTGGTAACATGTTTTTATTTAATTTCAAGCTATTTCTAAGATCCATCTATGCTTATGCTTCATCGTGACATTGTTTTATCAAACTTGGTTTATTGCTAAAAGTTTATTGCTTGTAGTAGATTGTAGTAGATTTGTCTATGATGGACTACCTTTTGTATTGACCATTTCTTAAGTATTTTGATTAAACAAGAGGAATAATTGTGGGTGTTAACAAGTTTGTGAAACGAACCGCGAATCAAACGAATTAATATTAAATTAGTCTTGAATTGATTGATTGAACTTAAAGCTTGTTTTTGTCACTTGCGATCTTGACAAGGATTAAAGGTTTTGATAACAATAGATTAGATCACCATCTAATTATCATAATCAACATGTTAAGATGTTTATCACAATCACACAAATCGGATTGCTCAAACTAGTCTAATCAAGTGTAGTTTTAATCATTTGACTCTTCATCATAATATTTGCTCGCTTGTTAGGAATTGTTATAGTCGAATTTAAAACATCACTGAAACAAAAAAAATCCCCGCGAACGATCCTAGCTTACCAATCATCTCTTTCTACTAATGGACGAGTACACTTGCTCGTGTGTGTTGCTAAGAAATCCGGTAACCGAGTTATAAATTTAAAATTTACTCGTGTTCCACACATCAAGGACATTGGGCTGTTTTTATCAAGGTTATAATTTCGTCTGAAACACGTTTTATTTTTTATGAAGGTATTTTCTATAGATCCCAGTCACCATGCTCATCATCGTCGTTAGCATTATCATCATCGTCATCATCTATTTGGATGGTTTCAAAAGATTTGGATTCTTAGGAGGCCTACTATTTTTAGTGACACTATGTTTGCGATCATATACTTGGCACAAATTGATCTCCATCACATTTTCCACATCATTGTGTGAAAGTTTGTTTGTAAAAATTATGTGAATGTAGCATTTCTCATTTTTAATAGTGAACAATTAAATTCACGCATCGTAAAAAAAATGAAGTATTAATTTGGGACTCAGAGGGTAAATAATTAAATGTTTTTTTTTTCCGTCTCCCTATCGAACAATTATATAAGCCTACAAAAACCAGGAGCACTCGCATTAAATTGTCGGGTCGACCCGAACCGGTCCGCCCCGACCCGGGCACATTTAATGGGCCAGGTCGGCCTGACCCGTCGCATTTTTTTTGATATTACTAAATAAAGCCCTCAATATATTACAATCACAATAAAAAACCCCCTCCCACTATTGTCAAATTACGAAAACTACCCCATTTGAATTTTTTATAAAATGGAGAATTACATAAATATCCCTAGTTTGCAAAGAAAAACATATATATCCAAACAAATTTTCTAAAATTACTTATATGTCCATCTTTACTTCAAAATACATATAAACCCTCTTTTTAAAAAAATTGTGAAAAATTTTGAAAAAATTCCACAAGATCGTGTATGTTAGTGCATAAAAAAGTTGCGAATGAAGTTTTTCTAAAAGTGAATAGTTTTGCCTAAACAAATTGTTAAAAAAATGTTTGTGCATTAAATCATTGTTTTGTGCATTAAAAATTCGTTTTCGTACCAAACTTCTTTTTATTTTTTTCATCGAAATATTATTGCGTATCATAGTATATAACAAGTATAAAATTTTGTGAATCAATAAAATTTTTGTAAAGGAAGTTTTTCTAATCGTGATTTTTATAATTTTTTTAATATCACACAAAACGAAATTTATAATGTACACAATTTATTAATGCCTAAGTTTTTTCAACTTGTTATTTATGAATGTGCAATAAAATTTTTGATGTAAAATCAAAATAAGTTCGGTACAAAAAAAAACGATTTTTTGAGGCACGAAAAAAAGATTTAATGCACAAACGTTTTTTTTTCATATATTTTTTCGACAAACTTTCCTACTTTTTAGGAAAACTTCTTTCATAACTTTTATATGCACCAACAACACAATATTGTAAACTTTTTTAGAAATTTTTCGCGAAATTAAAAAGAAAGAAAGAATATACGTAATTTTGAAACTAAAATGAGATATATAAATGTAAAAATTAATTGAGTTTGGATATATTGTAATTTTCTCTGCAAATTAAGGATATATATGTAATTCCCCTTTATAAAGTACCCCTTTCCCCACTAGCGTTTCTTAAATAACGACCGTCAGTTTAACTTTTTTTTAGAATGCACTAAAATAATGTTTGAAACCGGTCGTTACTTAACGACTGTTAACTTTTTTTTTTTGATTTACAAAAGTATACCTCCTTTCACGTCCAGCCGAAAACACCGGTCGCTAAACATCTCGCAGCCGAGCGCGGATGAGCTAACTTGTTACTTTACAAAGTCAAAGCTTACCGAGGCAAGCCACGATAGTAAGGCTAAAATCGTAATTTGGACATTACCTTTGCGCAGACAAAAGAAGGACGAAATCTGAGGTGTTGTTGGATCAAACCAAACAAAGAGAAAGAGGAAGAAGAAGAAGATGGGTACGACGTGCTACGCCGTCGTTTCATTACTCATAATCTTCTTCATACAACCTTCATTTTTCAATCTACTGTGATTAAGATGATTGCCATAGATCTATTCAGGTATTCAATTTTCTTCCTCTTATTTTTTATAATAAAATTTTAATTTAACTGATTTATCTCCATTATATGCTTAGGTTTTTTACACTAAAGCTCAAATGCAATCTGAAATTAAAAAGCATAACTATAAGCTCTCATTAAAGCCAGTAATTTTTTTTTTTTAATGTACTAATGGTTTTTATTTGATTTTTGTTTGAAATTTAATTAATCTATGCTTTTGACAGTCATCCGGAATAAGAACCCAGATCCCAATCGAAAAAATTGTTTGGTTTAAGATTGCGAATGCTTATGAAGGTAATATTCCGTTTCAAGTTTCACTTGGATTTTAAAGTTGCTAGCTTGCATATGACTTTGTGATATGTATGTATTGCAAATAAAGGTTTAAATCGGCCCCTTTTGGATGCCAACATGGTATTGTTAGACTTATGTGTTTATAAATTAACGTGAATGTCAAGTAGTGGAAAATAGAAAGGAGTGTGCTTTTGCTAAAAGGGCGATTAAAGAAAGAGAAATTTATATAGTTTGTGAATGAATGCATTTGGGTTTAAGTCTTGTTAATAGCGTCTTTGGTAAATTTCGTCACGAATGGTTCGTGTTGCTAGTTTATTGCCGGATTGCTAAAAATGAGGTTACAAGCAGCAATAGCCCTTCATTTGATTTTTATTTGAAGATCCAAGTATTGGATTTGCGTATTACTTTGTGTTGGGGTGTTTAAGAAAACGAGGCGAATGCTGCTAAAGGATTGTTCTTGTCTGTTTTTAGTAGTTATACTTGCCTTAAGGATTAATAAATTTTCAAACGAAGATGTAGGCTAAAGTTGAACCCGTATTGACGCTTTTGTTGTATATATTGGAATTAGATATTAGATGGACAGGTCATTACGATATTGTAAAGTCCTGAACTCACTGATGCCTGATGTTGTTTCGTTATAGCAAATAAACGAGTTTTGAAATCCCTGCTTCGCGGCGGGCTGTTTGTTAGTTGTCGATATTGTCGTTGTTGTGATATTTATGTTTAAGTGTGTGGAGATAAAATATATGTTTGGTATATTTTCACAAACTGAAATTGTAGGATTCCGGATCGGGTTGCGTTAGTGGGCCGGTTAAAAAAAGTGGTTAGTAACCGGGTCGGTCCACACATGGAGGCCAAATGCCGGCCCAACGCCAGGCTCAAAGTGAGGCCCAAAAGTGCCTGGTGATTGTAATGTATATAATATTGAGTCACTTAGCTTTCAACTCGAAATGGCCATATCTAGTAAATGCATGGCAAAGAATGTCTTTGGTGATCTGCACACCTTATCAACCATTAGGAAAAGTTGAAAAACCTAACACACCTAAAGGATGAAAGAAATTGTCTTGGCACCTTCGGACTTGTTTTAAGTCAAATTAACAAAAAACAGGCAGCATGTTACAATGAAATCAAGTAGTCACTTACAGCTATAGATACACAGTTTGTATTTTGATATACAAATAACTTAGGTACATGGCCTGTGGTGTATTGAGGTTAATAACACTTACATGTCACTTTCCTTTATCTTGCACAGATCTTAAAAGATGATGTTACAAGAGGGCAATACGATTATGCTATTGAGCATCCAGAGGAGGTAACTTACTATATCAAAATGCCCGCTTGCTATGTTTTGTATAGGCTTGGCCAAGATGCATTTTTGTAGTGACTTAGTATGTCGTCCACCGAACATATGTGGATGTTGCAACATAGGAAGGTTGGGCAATGAGTCAAAACAGGTTCAGGTCAAAACGGGCAATTATTTGGTACAAGTTGAAATGGGTGGGGTTGGGTCAGGTTGACCTGAAAAACCTTTTTCTTCCATCATCATTAAGAATTAGAGCGTTAAATATGATCACAAAGATATTTTGTACAATAATAAACCTTAAGTTATTAAGTAGGTTTTTGTGCAATAGAAAATACAGTGCGGGTGAATTTTGACCCGTTTCCGTTATTGCTTTTCTTTTTGTTAATTTACCGATTTCCTTAAAAAGTTAAACTCAGCCCATGTTAACGATAAATGAGTTTTTTGTTGAACTTTTTTTACTTCTATCAGAATTCCTAAAGAAAAGAATCTCTTTGTCTACTTATAATATATGCCTGGACTGGTATATTAATTCTGTAATTCAATCATCTTATATTTCGATAATTAGATCAGTGTACAATGTATACTTTTTATAATTCATATGCATCATAATACAAATATGTCGAGGCTGTAAGGTTTTGCTCCTCTTTTTCTTCCTTTCCATTCTCTTTATGTTTGTTTGACGATTATTGGAACTAGTCAGAAGGCCAGACGTTGTACTGGTCTAATTATATCTCCCTCCCCCTGTCTTCTATGTTAGGTATTCTATAATACAGCTCGCTATTATCATGCTTACTATGGTCACAAAACGGTGAGTTCAGAGTTGCATTCTTGTATATTTTTTTCTTTAATACTTATAACAAGCTTTGGTTTACAGTTAATAACAATGTACTGTTTTTTTTATTCGCCAGGATCCTCGTGCCGTGTTATTGGGACTTCTTATAGTCCTCTCAGGAATTCAGTATCTAAATCAGTGGACGAGGTATCATCAGGTAATTGATCTGCTTATATTGCCTTATTTTGATGTAATGGAATTGTTTACACAATTCTTACCTTTTTACTTCTTACACTAAGCCATGAAACTATCTATATTGATTACAGAAACATGTTTTCTAGCTACAGAACTAGTAAACTATGGTGACAAAAATGTTCATGTCAATTTGGGTCATATTGACATGAATAAAGAAACCAGACCATATGATTTGTAGCAAAAGAATTTTTTAGTATCTTTCTTACAATGTTTGTTTGTATGTGTCACTGTTTTGTAGGCTATTGACATGGTCAAGAGGACGCCAGCTTACAAAAATAAGTTAAAGGCATTGGAACTGGAACGCACCGGGACAATGTCAAGCAAAAAGAAGGGTGGTTCCAAGATCGACAAGTATGGATCTATTATTGCCCAAATTTTATATTAATAGCTATTATTATGTGTATAAAATACGACAATATTACAATAACAGTCTAAGTCTTCAAACGAAAACACTTAGGAGGTTGTATGCATAAAAAAACTTTGAATGATTTTCAATTTGTTCAAGTCATTTAACTCGTTACCCCTTTTGACCCGTTTGAGATAAAACATAATCCAAACGACCCCTTTTGTAAGTAATGGACTGAAATTGCCCCTATAATTAGTTCCAAGATTCTGGAAAATCTTATTTCGGCACTATTCTATATGACACCGTAACATAGTCTCGTAACACAGAGGGTATCATCTTTGATAATTAAGCAAGGAACATTTTTTATGTCAGGAAATTGCATGAAGACCTTAGCAAGGAACTTGAACTGCAGATAAAAGGTGCTGAAAAGCCATCAATGTGGGGGCTTCTTGGTGTTCGTTTTATACTCCTACCATACACTCTTGCAAAGGTTGTTTAACATATCTAACAATTTGAAACTTAACAACATTAGCATATCTATGTATAAAATAATGCTCTACAAGGTAATCTTAATTTTTTAATGTTTGTCTCTCCAGCTTGTCTTATGGTATGGATCTTGGTATTGGAGGTACAAGATCAACCACACTTCATATTCTTGGGAAGATGCGTCTTACTTGACCAGACGGGCTCTTGGGGCACCTCCTGATTCATGGGAATATCTTGGTAACTCTACTAAACATTTCACGAAATCTATTTATTATAATGGAGAATTACATGTAGAAGAATCATCTATCACATATCAGGAATAATTGAATACTTTTCTTTTTTTTCTATACTCATTTGTTGGCATGAGTCCCAGCATACATAATTGCCTGTGATCTTTTAGGTTCATTTTCATCAGTTTTTAAGGCTTCAATTTTCATCAGAAAAAAGGGTTAGGAATCATTCAGGGACACGTTCTGTAACAAAAAGCGGGAACTTAGTCTTCAGTGACCACTCAAATCCAGTCAAGTTGTTGTATATGAAAGATGCTTTATGCGGATGCGTTTAATTGTGACATAATTCTATGTATCTAGGTTTAAGAAAGAAGTACCGCCTTAATCTTAAGAATGATATGCCGCCTCGAGATAAGTACTCATTTCACTAAATAAACAAATAAATGTTTTGATAGGATTAATAATGGTTAATACGGTTTTCTTATATTTGGATAGACCGCTCTTTTATCTTCTGTTAATTTGCTTGCGTGTGTTTTAGTGTCTTGAATTGGTTTTAGTCACCACCAAACCCGTGCCAGTCTCTCAGACTGAAAACCCGCATTATCCATTAGATTTAGGATTAACATAGGTTTAGCATAGGTTTAACATAGATTAAACTAATTTAGATTAGATAAACCAAAGTATTAATAAATTGAAAGTGTTTCTCGCTCTTAGTGATCGACACCCTACTTACCACTAGGGGTGTTATCGGGTCGGGTTATCGGGTTATCAGGTATATCAGGTCGGGTTGATTCGGTTTTTTGCTAGAGAAAGTTGACCCGCAACCCGACCCGATAAGGAATCGGGTTATCGGGTTCGGGTTGTTATCAGGTCGGGTTATTTCGGGTCGGATGATTCGGGTTATCGGGTTGTGTATTAACAAAAGTGAAAAAAAAATAAAAAAGCACGGTACAAAAGTTGCCATACAAAAGCGAAAGTTGTATGAATGTAAAAACCACAAGCTGCATAAGTGATAAAAAAAGTATGCATCGCATACAAGCAAAAGAAAATGTGTGTCAGTAGGCCAAATATAAGATGTAAGTGAAAAAAACTATAGAATAACACTTATAAGCATTAGCAATAAGTTGGCAAAAAAGATATAACAGTACGAGTAAGTAAAACTTCAAATGACATTAACATCAATTATAAGTGAGCTATTAATTTGTTAGTAAAAAATAGTTATATATTATATATCGGGTCTTATCGGGTTAACCCGATAAGATAAATAATCCAACCCTAACCGTTATCGGGTTCGGGTCAAATTAACCCGATAAGCTTTTCCAACCCGATAAAATCCGACCCTATAAGCTTTATCGGGTTTGGGTCGGGTCAACCCGACCCGTTTGACACCCCTAACCCCAAGAATGTGTACCTAGATAGGTTTGAACCCGAGACCTCTTGTGAGGACATCCGGGTGCTTGATCAGTAGGCCACCTTGGAGGTGGCTCTAATTTACTACTCCTTATGAATACGAATATGGTATTGAGGTATCAGCCTGTTCAAAAGAATGTGCAACAAATATAATCCTCTTGTCTTAGGGTGCGTTTGGTTTATATAGATAAAATGACTATCGGTATGAATTTGATAATAGGGTACAATAGGAATTGGTTTCACTGCAAATAGATTGTTGTTTGGTTTGTTACATGGATGTTGGAATCACTTTCATTCTTTTCTATAAAACACACAAAAGAAAAAAAGGAAAACTAGATAAACCGCGATGGGCCCACATGAATGACCAAAAGTCACTAATATAGCATGGATTGGTTTTATGGGTTTAGATCCAGTATTTTGATTCCCAAAACCTCAACCTAACACTTGAAATGGATTTTATTATCATTACTTGATTCCTAAACCCATGGAACAAACAGCTCCTCAGATCTTCTGCGTTTAATTATTACCATTTCATAGTTTTGTTCTTAACATTGAAAACAGTTGCATTTAGTTTTGTTAGAAATTATCAAAAGATTGGGTGTTATAGAGTACAGACCATGTGGTCATTTTCTGATTGTGTGCACCAAAGATCTTCCCCTTTTTTATGATGACAGACATTGGGTGTAATTCATGCTCATATACTGTTCCCATTTTCTCTCTTGTCATATAAATTAGTGATATTGAGAAAACAAAAGCTTGTATGAGAACTCTCCAAAAAGTGAGCTTCCTTGATTATGGGTTAGGTTCGACCCAGGATGGTTCCATTGTAGTTTTTGCACACCTTCTTTTATATTTGGTAAATAACTAGTTAGTAGATTTGATTACACAAACAATCTGTAAAACAATGATCCAAATTTTTGAATAAGCATCTGCGAGGCTTAAACACTGGATTATGCCATGGACGGCTAATTTGTTTTATGTGTTTCTTTGTTAGCTATATTTTTCAGAAGACCCATTTAATCAATCACCATTAAATTACAAGCCCATATTAACCCTTTTTCACATAAATACATATTTGTCACGTGGCTTTTAAAAATATATATTTTTACAGTTTACTATATTTGTTCTTAACTTTATGTGCTCTTTCTATTTCTCTCTAATAATACAACTTAACACTGAGTTTGCAATTTTAGATGACTCAACCAAGAAAGATCTCATCAACCGACGCTTATGGGTGAAGTCGAACTTAGATGTTTACCTCTCTGAGATGCGTAAAGACTCCAAAAGAAGAAGGTAAATGAACCGAAAGCAAAAGGTTTGCCTCAGGAGTGAGAATCACAACACACAGGATTACACAGATCAATTCTCATTATATTACATCAAAATTTTTGATCCCAGTAATTTATAAGACTTATAAAACAAGCGCTCTAGTGTACTATGCCTCTATGGCTACTCTTTTACTGACAACTTCAAATACAGAAATCACATGCAGAATGATGCCTTCGACCCGAGAATGTGGGTTGATTAATGTTTTAGTTTGTTGTTCTATGAAAATTACAATTAATATTATGTAGAATAGGCTCGCATTTAAGAATAGTATAACTCAAGTAGATGAGCCATGTCACGCGCCAGTTTCGAGTCAAGGATGCCATTTGTGCCCTTGTGAAACTTTGTAATGGAGAATTCTGCTAAGTTTATTTATTTAATCGTTGTCATCATAGATTGTTTATGGTTTTCGTATATGGAATCCCAAAAATTTGTAATTTATTTTAATTGTATTGTACTTCTCAAATGCAATAAATGGCATCTTGAGGAACAAATAAGCAAATTTCCTGCACTTAATCGTACAAGCCTGCCTCAAACCCTTTGCCAGCATGATATCGTTATTGTCAAACGCTCCACTACCAAGTTGTTCAGTGTCATCACCATCACAGCCAACACCAACATGAAATATTGGCCCCTCGGTGCTACTTTGTGTGTTTTTGATAGTTTTTAGGTTATTCAATAGTGTTAGTGTGACTCACAATGAATTGATGACGGTGGTCGTTGTCGATAGCAATAAGGTGGATTCGATTGTTTATTTTTGGTGTAATAGTAATATCTAGAGGAGTGTGTCCTCCCTTGTTGAACTAATTGACACCTGCTTACCATAAAAAAAACGATTTTCACGGTACTGCTTTGAGACAGATCTCTTCTTAATGTTTGTTGGTGTACATCTGTTATATATAAAGATTCGGTACTCTAATTTATTGTGCAGGTGCATATAATGAGTGTGGAGGTGCTCATTAATAGTGTGTTGTATTCCAACAGCCCTAACTCCAAAAAATGCATACAGAGTTACATAACTCCACAGCCATAACTACAAAGAATGCATACAGGGTTACATAACTCTAAAGAATGAATCCATACATGGTACATAACTGAAGAATACCAATCAGTTCCTAATAATTACTCATTTATTGGCAAATCAAACACATTAACAACTTTAGATATGTATTATATATATTCCAGCAAACTTGATATGGATATCATTTTTTAGCTTCCACGCTCATCTCTTCCACCAGGGGAGCATCCTGTCACAAAGTAAATATCAAGATCAACATATATATTTACCATGTTCTCTTTGTTTTCTTCTGGCATTGCTTCCTTAGGAACGGTGTCCAGTTGAGCTGCCAAATATAAGAGTCCATTAGAATTATACCATAAGCCTCATTCAATGACAATATGAACACTAACGTACAATTCAGTTACCTTTTTCATCAGCAGGTGTGATAGCCCCTGTCTTAACTGTCTGTTTCCCTTTGTTAGGTTCTTGCTTAACTGGCTTCTTGACATTCTTTTGCAACTTACCATGCCCGGGTTCCAAAGCAGGCCCTGATTTACTCTTATGAGTAGCCTTTTTTGCAGCAAAACTTGCATTGTTCAATGATTTAGGCTTCGGTTTTGTAACTCCAGTAGCAGAAGACAAGCTATGCGCATCATCATCCAACGACTAACTTCCCTTTTGCCCAATCCTTATACAATGAACTAATATCAACTAAAAGTATAATACCAAAAAACATAATACTCCCTTGATAACTATCTTTAACCATGTATAGTTTTTAGAAGGAATTCCATTCACTTTATAGAGAACCCCTGCTTTCATTTTATACCTAAAATCCTGCACAGTTTGTGATAACGTATAGTATGAGCACCAAGCTTACGGGGCTTAGTTCATAATATACGTATATGGGCCCAGGCCCAATACAACAAATAGCTGGATCGCTAAGCCCGGCAGGGGTGACGCTCCGGATATTACAAAGACGCACGCGAGTATCTTCTTGGCCGCACCTGTGCGCCCCGCGGACAAACACTGACCGCGGAAGAACACTCGCGTCCGCAAACACGATTATACGTGGACCCTTGCCCGACAAGGGACCCACTCCGACCACTACCAAAGTAGCCGAAATACTAGGAAACCCTAGTATTAGACACCTATAAATAGGAGTCACAGTACATCTCAAAAGGTACATTCTGTCTAATCATTAACTCTTACACATACTCTGACATTCTCTGACAAATATGTGTACTTACTCTCACGCCGGAGCTTAATCGTGGGGTCCGTCCCCACGGTAAGGCTAACGGTTTACTTTTAATTGTGCAGAACATCATCACTTCTCTTGCTCTAGTACAAGATCCAGTATCCAAGTCGCTTGAAGGCCCGACCCGATAAGAGACTTGACACGCTACTAAACCCAACACGAATTTTGTACTAACAGCCGTCTTCAAGGGTATGCGAGGTAGGCGACCGCACGTGGCTTTAAAATTTGTCCCATTAACAATTACTATGTTTATATACATATATTTTTCTCGAAGAAAAAAAGTATTTAAATGAGAAAATATTAATGAGTATTAATATGTTGAACGTTTAGATAACTAATTTATTTTATATCTTATAAACGATGACATTTTATATATAACATTCTTTCTCAAAAGACCTCATTATGTAAATTTTTAAAAAAATTCAAGGACGGCCATGGCAATAATGAAATCTCACATTTCCCATCGTTCTTTAAACATCGCTTGTTAAGAAAAAAAATTGTACGATTTGGCATATATTCATATAAGCTATTATAAATTGTACGATTTGTCATAAATTCATATAAGCTATTATATAAAATTAAAGCAATTTTGATTATATCATACATTTGACATTTGGGGTAAAGGGTTAATGATACTTTAACATATCAGATAAGATGACACAATTAAACATGAATAATCAACATGACAAATAATGGGTCATGATATATACTTTTCCAATTTTATAGGATACTTGTCAAATTTAGTTGAATATTAGTATCAATAATTGTTCACTTTTTATAGGCCACAAATAAAAAATGTGT
>BQNB010005905.1:10994-68860 GCA_026074375.1 Tanacetum coccineum | reverse complement strand
TTAACAAACAGCTTCCTCTTATCAGCTGGCATATATTTTATATCTTAAGAAGTCATTTCACTTGCGCACTTATAAACTTTATAATCAGAATGTTCCAATTTCCAAAGCTTATTTGTGATTCGGCAAAGCATAAGAAAATCCACTCATTGTATTCTGCAGCGAGTTTGGTACAGCTATAAGAAATCCAAACACCCCATATTGTCTAACAAATCGTAATGTTGGAGAAAATGTGTGTATCTTTTTTCTTTATGTTGTAACACAACTCAATAATCAAATAATGAGATGTACGGGTGTAATCACCCTCAAATAGTTAGATATAGAGTAGATAGTATGTTTGTATCAAAATCCAATGATCAATGAGTGACGATATCACTGGAATAGCATATCACACATGACACTTGGTCCAATGATTCAGTGATTCGAGTGAAAGCAGGGAAAGATGGAAATCTGTCGAGTGTTGATATGGAAGAGGGAATCAGGCTTACACTTCCAAGAGCCAACTGTTTGGTTTGTGTTCCTTAAAAGGCATTGTTGATTATTGTTTGTATTGATTTGCTGTTATACCATTTGGCGTTTATGGCTTTCATGCATTATTGTTTGTATGGATAAAAAGATTATTATCTACATTGAAACCTAGTAAAATGACATATTGAACTTATAAACATACATCACCAATATTTCATATTCGACCATTACTCTTCTAGATTCCAACGATTTATTCTACTCATATTCGACCATATGTTTGATTAGTGCCTTTTCGTGCAGGTTTTTAAACGGCAATCTTCAGCAATGGTGCCATATTTCATCTCTCGAGCTGATCTTAGGCTGGACACGAGCTAGAAATAGGTGATATGAAGCATGATGGGAAGTTAAACTACATAGGAAGCAGAGAGTTCAAGGTACTAAAGTGCATGATATGATAACAATGGTATATGATTCGTCTAGGGTGAAACTTAATCCCACATTGGTGAAAGATAAATCTAAAAGCTAAAATATAAAGGTGACAATGGACTACTCTATATACTTGATTTGATAATAAAGCGTAGCTGTTATCGTACCAATTATCTTTTTAGAATAACATTTGAAGCAGAAGAAGATAAGTCGGGAGTTTATGGAGCTGTGAAACAACCTGGATATAATTGGATCAGATCATAGAACCATATAGGCCCAGTAGACTTATTGAGGAGCTGGATATGAACAATTCGTATATTTGTTGGCCTCGCTATGTTGCCTAACCTTAGCCCACAGTGACGATGAGAAACTATGATATACAAGCATTCAAGAGAAGTTTCAAAGTTACAAGCCAACAACTTTAGTTTAAAATAAGTGACTCAATTAAGACAGATAAAAAGTGGTCAATTTATGTGATTGTCATTCGAGTTTTGGAAAGTTGTTATATGTTTTCATGGGGGGTTTAATGGGATGTTGTGTATGGTGTAGTTATAGGAGATGAAAATGATGCAAGCTGGAGTTATACTCGGTCCGATTGACCTGTTGTCAATATGGTCCCTCCTGGGGCTTTGGGAAATACTTTTTGTGATCTTAATGCACCGTATGAAGGGCATGAAGAGTATGAGACACCTAGAGCTGATTTACTTTTCCCTCTGGTGAGTTGCGTGCTATTAGTTTTGTTATCGGTATGTCATTTACCTTAAAATTGATTGTAGACTTAATTGGATTTTTGTTAGGTCCCATATTAGCTGATACACATGTAGTAGTTTAATATCATCATACTAAATAAGTACACACATCTTGAAGTTAGACAACTATAAGTAGGCAATAGCTTTTCTTCCTTATATCATTATAGCTGGTGGAAAGGGGAGTTTGGGAATTGGGATTGCTTATTAAAATATTCTATTAGCTTATTGCCTTTTAAAAACAGATTGCTAATTCAAATTGATTATGTACTTATCAACATGTGATTAAACAGCTTAGGGTAGCTTATGCTGGTACACTTATTTCAAAAGCATAGAGAATGTAGCACTCTCAATAAGCAAGCCCAAACACCCCGTAAAGATGCATAAGCATTACAGTAATGATATCATTGGGAAGGGGTTCATGTTTGAGATCGATGTACGCACTAGGCAGCTGCATTTATTTGCACATAAATGTTATGCGGACCATCTTATAAGTTACATTTACATCTTTATTGTTTTAGTATGGATCGTATTTGCAGACACCATTGCAAATGCCTTTGCCTGATCAAACACCATTACCAAAAACAACCTCAACACCATTATCAGGGATAGTGGATACTTCGTACAATATACCTACTATGGGTACTCCCGTCACCCCAAATGATTATCCTCGAGCAGTTGGAAATGGAACTTCAGGGAACCTATCTGGGAGGCCTAGCCCACACATGGTAATACTTCCTTACTTATAATTCTAATAATGATGCTAAGTATGTTTTAAGCAACTGTTCCCTATTATGTAAATATTGTTTCTTTTAATTTTAGTTCTTCATGTTGGTCTGATGTATTTCTTCGGCTTAAATTTATGTTCATTTGATTGTACAACTACCACCTTCTACTTGGTTGACCGCAAGGCCCGTGTTGATGTTAATATATATATATGTTTGTTGACTATTCAAATAGAGCATAAGTTGGTTATAGCTTATGATTAATGATGATTTGAATTGGTAATTTGCTACTGAGAATGGGGAGTGAATACTATTGGTTTTTATACATATTGACAACATGAATCAGTGCTAACTTAGTAGTCATAAATATATTGTTTAAGTCCTTGAGTTAGTTAACTAATTAGTATTGTTTTCAAGTTTCCTATTTCATGACATATATCACCTCAACAAAATCAAATATCATATTTTATCGAAAATAAAGCCGGTGCATCGCACGGGTCTGAATGCCTTGTGTATATACAATGTGTGTATGTATCTAACTTAAAAAATAAAAGTCA
The DNA here is from genome assembly GCA_026074375.1 of Tanacetum coccineum. Lineage (NCBI taxonomy): Eukaryota > Viridiplantae > Streptophyta > Magnoliopsida > Asterales > Asteraceae > Tanacetum > Tanacetum coccineum. The sequence continues at coordinate 65,941 of BQNB010005905.1, read as the reverse complement.
ATGTATACAATTAATTATCTAAAGATTTAACCAAATATATAAACATAAATAAATAAATTTCATTAATCATGAGAGTTTCATAAAATTATATTAAGTTAAATCATAACTTTCAAGATTACGAAAATAATACTCGCGAAAATCATTTTGACGACTAACATATCTGTCACCCCATTCAGATGCAATATTGCTTCTATATGTGACCTAAAGTGGATGAGTTATTGGTAAAGGAAAACCTTCCCGTAACGCAACTCTAATATAATGATCACCATTCACGTGGGCAATCACGATGATCTCATTTGAGTCTGATTGCGGTGGATCAGACCAAAGTGGAAAACTAGTAGCGCAACCTCCATCGTTGGACAGACTTACAACTACTTTGTTATACGTTGAAGCAATTACCAATCCTGTGGCGGGCATTTCCATCCATTCTCCAAAAATGCACAAACGTATAAAAACATAAAAGTATGAAAACGTAGAAAACGTACACGAACATATACAAACGTAAGAGGAGTATGAAAACGTACAAAAACGTATAAAAAACGTACACAAACTTATAAAAAACGTATAAAAAAAACGTACTAGAATTTATATGCTCAAATCTCGAAACACTCTAGTAAACAAATATAAAGAAAAGAAGATGAAGAAGTGACTTCAATAGAAATATAAACAAAACAAACAAAACATTATTTTTCTGTGCTGGATGAAAGACTTTGATGCACCACTTTTTTTTCTTTTCTTTTTCTTCTGCAGACATGGCTTACAGATGAATAGGCAAACTTCTGAAAAAACAAACGAAACCTAAATTAAGGGTATGTTTGGTGAAATGGTATGGGGCTGGAGCTAGGGCTTGTGTTGGGAAATAACACTTGCCAAGCAATTGATTGATTTTTCAGGTGTTTCAAACCACAGAGTTGCGTTAAACGTGAAACGTTTATTTATTTAATTGTTACAATAACGTATATTAGGTTATTAGAATAACTTCATCAACTTATATTCTATTGTCTGTGTATTTATTCGCCAATCATCTCGAACAGACCATGTTTGCTCACGGCTCAGTCAGTTTGTTGCAAGTACTTTATCGGCTCTGAAAATGACTTCTTTAAAATCTATATTATTTAAATATGTAAGCTGCGCGGTAATCGCTGTCAGTGCGCCGGCAACAGCGTAACCAGCACGTATCAATTGTTTTAGCAAGACAGTATTTTTTTGATTACATGTTTTTCATGTTAATGATGTTCGATTGAAAAAAATTTTTGGGAAGAACTTTATCGGACACTATTTCATGTCAAAATGTTAAGTACATGTGCATCAAGATGTAATGACGATACGAAAACGGTAGTAAGTAGTAGTACGATGTTGTAATAATTAGCGGTGAAATGTACTTGTAATGAAAATGGTAGAGGGGGGGGGAGGTGGGGGGGGTGGGGGGGGGGGGGCGGGGTGGGGCGGGAGGGGGGGGTGGGGGGCGTCGGATGAGCAATAATGTTGACACGACTTCTAGAACTTATATTATTTATTGGTTCACAAATTCATCCTATAAATTATGCATGACAACTCTAATTTGTCTTCTCTTTACAAATTCATCATACGCAACTTTTATCTTTTTTTCTTATTTTTCAAATTCATCTCAATCACGATCCATATTTCAATAACGTTACACGAAACACTTAAATCGCAATATCTATTATAACTATAATACCACTGTAAAAATTTTGTCGCTATGCCAAAGGGGGGGGGGGTTAAAAAAAACATAGTCTAGTTTATGTAAGCTTGCAACAACTTTGAAATACAGGTAGAGCGGCTGCTGCATCGCGTGTTTGCTCTGCTAAATTATACGCTTGACTGATATAAGCGGAGAACTTAACGTTTCGTGACAGAAGTGTATATTGTGAAAATCTACTCCAGGCTCGTCGCGCGCTATTGTTCTTTAGCTTTCTTTTTTCTCGTTAATAATTATACCACTGATTATCATCCTAAATCGCCGATAATTATTAAAATTCTTTGATCGAACTCCCAAATTTTTCATCATCTAGTATGTGGAGCATGATCATGCTTGGCATCTCTCTACTTCAATGATACATCAGTTTTGTAATCACGACGTGCTGTGCATTAACATCTGCTATCAACGGATCTAGCATGAGTGTGTCTCTAAGCGCGAAATAAATTCCCCTGAGAATGGTAATTATAGGAGAGAGATGTACCATAAGCTTTATAAGTTGTATAAGTTAAAATTAAGTTTTGTGTCTTTAAGAGTTGTACCATAAGCTTTAAAATTTGTATTACTTAAAATTTTGTATGCATTTAATGAGGAGAGAGATATATTTTTGTTTTATATGCAGTAGTGATAGTGATATGCATTTTTCATTTTAAAGTTGTTTTAAAAATAATATTAATTGATGTATTTAATTAGTTTATATTTATACAAAATGCTTTATTATATGTATTAGTTTAATGTTTAAGAGATATCTAATGGATGAAACATTTGTGTATTTAATGATTGTACTATAAGCTTTATAAGTTGTATTACTTAAAATTAAGTTTTATGCATTTAAAGATTGTACTATAAGCTTTGTGAATTGTATTATTTAAAACATTAATGAAGAGAGATGGTGCAATTCTTTTTATATGTGGTATAGATATAAATATAGTGTTTTTTTTTTGAACGGCAAAGATGGAATATATAAAAAAAGAGACTAGCAGGACGTAGAAACTTAAAGTACATAGAGTCAAACAAAGAGAACTACATAACATCAAAAAATGGAAAAATCCCGAGACTTTAAACTGCGAGGCAAATGTGTACAGGGCTTGAAAATAAACTTCCCCTGCACACGAAGGCCTATGAGATCGGTGTTTCATTTAGGATAAAAGAAAAACCATCACACATACACAGCGCATGGCCCGCTGCCACCAGCGCTTTCTCAATCATTCGGCGATGTGTGTGCGCGATCACTAACCCCAAACCAGAGTCCCGAGAGACATGGATCACTAATTACGATAGAACCTAGACGCAATCTTTCGCATCAGAAGATCGCACACTATACGAAAATCATACTTGGCCAGACTGAATGAGTACGATAACCCCATGCGAATATTGACACAGCCTGCTTCCAAGGGACTAAAACCAAAAAGCAGCTCCGCTAACATCCGTGCACCACTTACGCCGTCTCTCAGAAAGGGGCTCTACACAATTAGCCTAGTCACTTCCCAAATAGATAACTCGTCACTCGCATCCCGGTTTCCTCATATCTGCTGAAGCAATACGATCAAACTGAAGAGCATTATCAAGAACCAAATTATCGGCATAGATCAACTTTGCCTCAACGGTTGAGGAGCTAAACGTCGTAGCTATTGCTCGGTCTTCAGAACCTCATCATGCCCTCACAAACGACACCCGAATAGTTTATAGAACATAGAACCTGTGTCGTGATTCTCTGCTGGATGCCATGCCATGATTGTAGAGATACAAAGCATTGACAGCAATTCCAAGCATTGAAGACTTGCGAAAAAGGGACATAGCACACAATATCATATAAAACGAGAGTCCCACCCGCTCTACACGCGTAGCAATGTCGCATTCACGAAGTAAATCATCGCGACACGTAGCTATATTTCAACACTCTGGCAAATTGCACAGCAAGGGCTAAGAACGACGATCGTTGGCCGGGTATATCCACTACACCGCGAAGACGCACGTTTCATAGTGTCTTCTGTAGGGAGTCAGAGTTCACAAGGCTAAGCTATGCACACCTAATCACAATCGGCACTAGCTCCGGGGGTTAGACTCGCTACTCCCCAAGTAGTAGTATGAGCAAGGTCGTGGGAATCGATATTTTGGTCAATCCTATAACGAGCATCCTTACCGGTAAAAGTACCATTAAGCCAAGACTCCAAGTACAATGTTCTTCATTATCATCAGATATTTAGTTGAACCGAGTTCAATTAAACATGTCACAATTTAATAGGCAAGATTTCTAACACCAAGTTGGTCCGAGACCATTCCAAGACCCATTGCCATTATTAAACGGTCAATGATAAGACAATCTTTGTCTTGATCAAGATGATATAGCCGATTGTACCTTGTAAAAAGAGAGTCTGCCTACCACAAATATACTTTCCAAAATCGAATACGAGCTGCCACAACCTGCTTTTTTAAAACGAAAAAGTGTTAGATAAGATAATACCTTTCGAGTGAAGAATAAGTGGAGGTTCCAACAATGTTCAGCCCAAATGCCTTGGAAGCTACAACCATTTGTATCGAAACCGCCCTTAATTGACCATGATAGCTTTGATGGACCTGAACCCAAAGGGCGTTTGGGGAAGAAAGTTAACCTCCAACGCCATTTTTGTAAAGAGCAGGTTGAATGCTTTAAGACTGCCACAATGGCTTTACCCTCCTTTATCGAAAAGAATGAAGAATAATTGGCAATTTGACCCAAGCATTGTGTTTTTTCTTATTACCACCCAAAAAAAATTAGCCCGAATTTCTTTCCAGTTTCTTGACTGGATACCGTTTCGGGTGCTCTAAAAATCGATAAGATAGTAGATACCAAGAACTACCAAGCTCAGAATGATAAATACACGGACGTATAAAAACATAAAAGTATGAAAACGTAGAAAACGTACACGAACGTATACAAACGTAAGAGGAGTATGAAAACGTACAAAAACGTATAAAAAACGTACACAAACTTATAAAAAACATATAAAAAACAAACGTACAAGAATATATATGCTCAAATCTCGAAACACTCTAGTAAAAAATATAAAGAAAAGAAAGAATGAAAGAAGTACTTCAATAGAAAAAAACAAACAAACAAACATTATTTTTCTTTGCAGATGAAGAATTTAGATGCACCACTTCTTCTGCAGACATGGCTTACAGATGAATCGGCAAAACTTCTGAAAAAACAAACGAAACCTAAATTAAGGGTATGTTTGGTGAAATGGGTTGGGGCTGGAGCTAGGGCTTGTGTTGGGAAATAACACTTGCCAAGCAATTGATTGATTTTTCAGGTGTTTCAAACCACAGAGTTGCGTTAAAAGTGAAACGTTTATTTATTTAATTGTTACAAACTCAAATGTTTATATAATAATTCACTTATTATCTTATTATTTCTTTCATATCTTAACAGACCATGTTTACGTTCGATGTTTTTCTTACTTTATTTATGCAAATGACTTCTTACAAAATAAATTATTTAAAACTAGTAGGGTACCCGCGCGATGCGGCGGCGGGTACCCTATAATCAAAAGTTTTAGCAAGCAGTATTTTTTGATTACATGTTTTTCGTGATAATGACTTTACGAATGACAAAAATTTTTAGGGAATAACTTTATCGGACACTATTTCATGTCAAAATGTTAAGTACATGTGCATCAAGATGTAATGACGATACGAAAACGGTAGTAAGTAGTAGTACGATGTTGTAATAATTAGCGGTGAAATGTACTTGTAATGAAAATGGTAGCGAGCAATAAAGTTGACCGAATTCTGAACTTATCTTATTTATTGGTTCACAAATTCATCCTATGAATTATGCATGACAACTCTAATTTGTCTTCTCTTTACAAATTCATCATACGCAACTTTTATCTTTTTTTCTTATTTTTCAAATTCATCTCAATCACGATCCATATTTCAATAACGTTACACGAAACACTTAATCGCAATATCTCAATTATAACTATATACCGCTGTAAAATTTTGTCGCTATGCACGGGTACACGTCTAGTTTATGTAACTTGCAAAACTTTGAATAGAGTAGCAGTGCGTGAATTATGTCATTTAAAAAAGTGACTTAAGCGAAAAAGTTTGTGAATAATATATTTGAAAAAAGCAGGTTTTTGCATTTTTTGTTTTTTATTTCGATAATAATATCATTAACTAAATGCCGAATTATAAAATTCATTTATGCAAACAACACTTTAATATTAGTAGTGGGATGATCATGATGACAATATTCAATTCAAGTTTTGTAACCGACGTGCTGTATTAACTTGTACAAAATGCATATACGTGTGTATCACTTAAATAAATTTTTAGTAATTAATAGGAGAGAGATGTACCATAAGCTTTAAAATTTGTATTACTTAAAATTTTGTATGCATTTAATGAGGAGAGAGATATATTTTTGTTTTATATGTAGTAGTGATAGTGATATGCATTTTTCATTTTAAAGTTGTTTTAAAAATAATATTAATTGATGTATTTAATTAGTTTATATTTATACAAAATGCTTTATTATATGTATTAGTTTAATGTTTAAGAGATATCTAATGGATGAAACATTTGTGTATTTAATGATTGTACTATAAGCTTTATAAGTTGTATTACTTAAAATTAAGTTTTATGCATTTAAAGATTGTACTATAAGCTTTGTGAATTGTATTATTTAAAACATTAATGAAGAGAGATGGTGCAATTCTTTTTATATGTGGTATAGATATAGATATAGTGTTAAACGGGTATTTAATATAGTTTGTAAATTATATTGAATACGGGATCTCTTTCTAGACTATTTTTGTCAGACGGTTTTATTCTTCTAAATCATAAAGAGCGTTATATTTTTGGGATTCTGTTTTCTGATATTGGGCTCGGGCTTTGGCCATTAGACTATCGGTCTCACTTTTTTAGGATGGATAACCGACATCAACTCTTTATCTATATATGATTTTTCATCTAACTTTTATACAAAATCAAACCTTAATTTATCAACAAAACCATCATCGGCGATGTCCAAGAGCCGCACCAAACGACGACAACAAAATCAGATCACCAAATATGGTGGTGGTTTATCATCTAACGTTTATACTAAATCAAACCTTAATTTAGCAACAAAACCATCATCGCCGATTCCCAAGCGCTGCACCGAACAAGGACAACAAAATCAGATCACCAAACGACGACAACAAAATCTGCTAGTTGAGAACACGAAACAGGTAAAAAATACATCGCTCTTCATGTTTATAGGTTTACCAAATCATAATAACGTGCAGCAGTGGGTTAGAAGAATTGGATCGAGTAGAATAGTTAAAAATCGATTTCTGGTTTGAATAAGATTACCTGCAATTGATTTTTTTTCTTTCATCATCAAAATATAATTTACATAGCAATAGCAAAACTAAGGGGTTGTTTGTTTTTACCAAAAACCTCTTACTTGTTTATGACATCTTACCAGTCTGACGCGGACAGACGTCGGGGCTGTTTGTTTTTTTCTTGTCAATCAGACACCATAAGGGCTTATACATCTTACTCGGTGCTAACATCTGATGCGGTGTTTAAAAAAAAAAAAAACATTTGTAGTCTTTTTGAATAACCCTTCTTTGTTTTTTTATATTATCTTTAATCTTGTATTAACCAACAAATAGTTAAACATCACTAAGTCAATAACTTTATGCTAATCTTTTCTTTGTCGAAACAGGCTCGACAAGGAAATAAGAAACGGGCTCGACAAGTAAATAAGAAACTGTCGGGATTATATGAAGCGGTTATTAAGAATATCGATGCTTGTAAAGAGCTTTCCACTGTTGCGCGAACCTCACTTGGTCCCAATGGTAAACTACTTTACTTTTATTATTAGCATCTTCATTTCTGAGAATGGTTATTTAACATGTTACCTTTGTCGAGATATCTTTATTTTTTATCTATTAACTTACTTGTAAGGGAGTTGTATAAGATGTAGAAGCATTTGCCAGAAAAATAAAAAGTTTTAATGGATAACCACAATATTTTATCTGTAAAATATGTTCGATTAGTTTATGATATCGTGGTCTTGTTCTTATAATGTTAGGTATGAATAAGCTTGTTTACAAGCTATTTCTGAATGAGCTTGTGGTTCAGCATCCTGCAGCCAAGCTGTTGGTACTAGCAGGGAAAGCACAGCAAGAGGAAATTGGTGATGGAGCCAACCTAGTGGTTTCAATGGCAGGGCAACATCTTGAGGGTGCCGAAGAGCTTATCAGGATGGGACTGCATCCCAGTGAAATCATTATTGGTTACACAAAAGCAAGTAACAAGGTGTTTGTTAAAACTCAATACATGTTCTATGTATACTTTGTTAGTGTTTTCTTTCTTTGTATGTTTGTTTCATAGTACGATCTACTTTATTTGCATTGGTGACTTTCGAGGATTTACACGTGGTTATTTATACGAGCCATTTTTTTATGCTAAGATAAACTTACTATTATGTATGTGTTGTAGTTAGTTTTAAGTATGGGTGTATAGCGTTGACTCGTATTACATAAAAATTATAGTTTTTTATTTTTTTTTTTTTTTTTATGTATTACAGCTAACCAATTGGTATACATACATACATGGTATACATTATACCTTACATAACTTTTGGATGCGGAATTCACATAATAAGTTGCTCGTGTCTGCTAAAGTAAAATATTGTCCCAGTTATATTGTTTCTTTACTGCGGAGGTGATTTTTGGACGCTTTGGTCGTGTGAGGGTTCGTGACATGGTTGTATGCACTTTAAAGACCAAGTCATTCTACGTATGAAAGCTCCAGTTTCCAGTAAACTATATGATATGGAGGATATCTTGTGTCCTCTTATTGGAGATGTACATCTCTTTTTCTTCTTGTCAAATAGTTATCCTTTGGTCAAAACGCGAACTGTGTTGATGGCGGTTTTGTTAATATTTGATTATTGCAGGCATGCATTAAAGTTTGCCCAAAGAACCCGGTAAACTTTAATGTCGATAACGTGAGAGTTGCTAAGTTTTTGGGTGCATCTCCGGGTGCCTCTAAAACATTTAGAGGCATGGTTCTGAAAGTTGATACTGTTGTTGGGAGTATAAAGAAAATTGAGAACGCAAAGGTGAGTGTAATTTGTAAAGCTCTTTTAGGCACTGAGTTCTAGATGCTCATATATAGTCTTTTTAGCTCTTGAATTCCACATGCACCCACGACAAATTAGACACACATGAACAAATACACGCATGTGGTGGTAGGCATGCTATAAATTATGCATAATAGCGCCTCCCTCATTTGTGATCATATAAGCATCCAATTGTTGAAGCTGAAAGGGGTTATTGGTTTTATAGGTGCTTGTTATAGCAGGTGGTGTTGATACAATTGCGACAGAGACTAACCTAATTCACAAGGTGAATTCCTTCATTTCCAAACATGTTTTTTTTTGCAATCAGGCTTCATTGTTTAGGAATGTGTGCTCTCAATTAGGGTGCTTTATGTGTCTTGGTCAGGCCATAATTTGCTAACTGAAATAAAAATATGGGGTTCCATTAAACCATTTGTCAAACTAAAATTTTGATACGAAAAATAATCCGTAAGTTTAAATAGGGTTGGCCCCCAATTTCAAGGAGTTACTACATATTTGTCACTATTGTTTTAAAATATCGTCCACTTATACTATATTTAGGCTCCACTTAAATTCTAACTGACAAAGGCTAATGTAGATATTAGGATAAATATAATATACCATGTCACATTTTTTGGTGTACCAAAGTCTTTATGTATTTTCCAGTTTTCAAATGTTCTTACTTATTAATCCAATTATACATCTAGAGCATGCAATCTTACTAACATTTATATATCAGTATCGGATCTACTTCATGTCATTGGTAATGGTGGACACAAAACACACAGCTATACGTGTGAACTTCACTCAACTGAATGCGCGAAGATCATTCCAACGATAAAACTAATCAAGCACGCGTTATTTAGCGACGGTGTTATGCAACCTTGTGTGTGAGTTGAAAAGAGTTTAAAAGAGAGAGATAGAGATCGATCCATTGACTGTGAATAACTCGCATCGCGAGCAGCACGCTCATTGGTTTTACTAAGCTTGGAATCTAATAGCACCTAATACTAATGAAGAAATAGGTTGATGAGATGATCAAAGAGGCTTTGGTGCATAAAGTCATATGTTTGTGAGCTGGTGTAGGACAGATGGCTCTCCAATTCTGCAACCGTAACGAGTAATCATGCTCAATTCATACCTGTTTCCAAATAGCTTTTAGTATTTCAAAACCACAATATCTTTTATTTCTATATACTGGTTTGAAATGTGATTTGTTCATTCATTTGCAGGATCATGGTCTTAAAAATTGCTTCCTAATTTGAACTTGACTGTTTTTGCTGCACAACTGGTGCTGTTCCTCTTGTAAGCACCACATATATAATATATTACTACAATTTTATTATGAAAATATCGCTTAATGATAAACCACACCTTTGCTAATTAAATATTAATTTTAATTTGCCAGATTGATGCTTGGGAGCTCTGTAGACCTTTCATTTCTTGGATTACGTATGACTCCAGTGAAGTTGATGAAGACTGGTGCTAGGGTATATACTACATTTTTTTATCTTTCTGGTTGTGTTGTTTCTTTCATCTATTTACCTAAAGAAAAAAAAATGGATATGAATATTTATTACATTTGTTTAGGTAACGGTAACAAATGAACAAGGTGGTGTGGCGACTGTTTTGCAGGTGCCGGGATCAAGTATGATATCAGATATGAAGAATCAATCGAAAGGAGCTGCGCGAGCTGGGTGAACAGGCGCGCGCCAGACTACTGCACACTGCGTGATCATACTTACAGTTACCGCTTGAATTTCGATTCGCTTCACCTCATTAACTTAGTCCTACAGTCTCTACATCTTCAACCTCGTCTCTTGCTTCTCAATGGCATTTATGCCCACGCGGATAGTGATTTTGTGCACTGGAGCCTGGACGCAATCAACCTGCAACTCTCTCGAAATAGATGCCACAGCACACCGAATGACTGCAGGGCAGTGTGCACTGCATTCACTAAGTCTCAACGCAGATAGTTGCTCCACGTATATTCGCTCCTTTTTGACCTCCGTCTAAATCTTCACGTCAACTATCTCTTACTCTTGCGCATCACTGTAGACAAAACAATGCGCGCCTCGGCTTCTGCTCCCCCGCTATGCGTTCTAATTGTCAGAACATTCGATATCCATCGCATTTTACACTACATTGCGCTATCCCATAGTCACTGCTGAGAGGAGCAAGTTTGCTCTCTTGCTCTACACACAAATATACATCTAGCCGCGAGACTCTTAATCAGCTAATGCATAAATGGCAATCGCTCGAGGTTTCTTAGAATAACTTTGTTATGCGGATCATGCAGCCGGAAATGTCAATGTTGGTATAGATGGGAAAAATTATAGATTGTAAGGATGCCTCCAACATGAATATTTGGGATCTTTACACACAGTAAGCAGTTAGCAGCTCTCCACACACAGTTCTTATATTTCACTTTGGTTCTGTTGCGATACAATCCAATAGTATGACAAAAAAAAAACTGATTGTTATTTTCATACTTTTCATATGTCAAATTAACACCTCGTTATTAGTACTAATGTTCTCGGTACTCCAAAAGCTTGTAGTATATATAACGGAAATAATTTGTAACCGTGATGAATGCTCATGCTTATCTTTTCTGTTTTAATTTAATGAACGATGCTAAAATCTGGTATCCCTTCGCTTACACCACTGGCGTGTGATTTTAGGTTTTTGGTCTAAAGGTGTCTTACATTTCCACTTTTGGTTTCAGGTGCTCACAGTATGCAGCTGATGCAAGTTTGGTAAGGCTTGCGTGTTGTCTGGTTATAAGGTTTATGTGTTTCAGCTGGCTGAGGAAAAGGGGTGGAGGGGTTTGTCATTTTAGATAGTAATTTGTTTATTATGCTTGTCCCCCCCCCCCCCATTACCGCAGCATGAGAGCTGTATACTAGATGAAGCAATCTGCTTTCCCCCCCCCCCCCCCCCCCCCCCGAGTTAGAATTCTTAATATACCCTATATTGAGCAAATGTTAGAGGTAGAAATATAATCTTTTTACGTACTGCCAGTTATTTCATTTACCAAGTTCAATTTTGTTTTGATGGCCCTGAGTTAGATGTCATATATTTGTTTAACTCACACACAACTCTCACTAATGTTGAGGCGTTAGTTGGGTTATGAGTATCTTAACATGTTTTGCTTTTTGTTTACTTTGGCTTTAAGCTGAACTGAGGATGGTATCTGTATGGACTTTTGCCTGTATTGCATTAGTAGGGTTAATACAAGATATTCTTACGGAGTAATGTTTATTTTTTATTAAAAAATTCAAAGGATAGATGAGTCGATTATCTATTTTGATCAAGATTACCTGCATCCGAATTTTTTGTACCAATAAATATTATGTTTAATGTAATATTAAATGATGATGTGTTTCGTTTATAAATGCTTCTTTGTTATTTTGTATTATCTTAAATCTTGTATTTTTTCGAGACAGGATCGAGAATCTTAAAGTATGTTTGACCTATTAATGGCCAAACACCACGCTAGCGGTGAATCCTTATGGCAACATGAATTGCCAACTGAAAAAATAATTTCTACATTTTATGAAAGTATATGGACAAATAATCTACAACCGAAGAGAGAGATGGAGATGCTGGGAGTTAAAAGTCACGGTATCAGCTATTTGGGTTATCTCCTGACGGTACACTATCTTTGTTTGATATTCGTTCGAGTGAAGTTTGTTGGTCCATCCCAACTGACATAGCACTAGATCTGGAATTTTCATATAAAAGTTCAGATTGCTCTTATTTTGTTGATTCCTAAAGAGTTTTCATGCATACAACAGAAACAAAACCAGTGGTGAGCAAATACAATCTAATCAACTATGTTTTGGACGTGTAATGCTTTATTTTTTCTTCTTAAAATATTATGGGTTAGTTTTGCAATAAAAAGTAATTCAAAAATGGTTTGTTACAAATGGTAATACTGTCTTAATATTGTATGTTAGTTTTTTATCATGATTTGTAACCTTTTTTTCCTTCTTTTTTACTTTGGGCTTCCTAGGAGTTTTCGGATATCATTAAAATTTGAGGTTTAGAAGAACCCTTTAAATATTTCGTTGAAAGATGTTATTCCATCTAGATTGTAACTCAGATATGTTGAATCCGGTAAATAAAGGTTGCTGTCATTCTCCTTATAGGTCAGATTGTGATGAAATCCTCTGTATTAGAGCCATACATGGTCAGCTAATTAGTTACGAGCTAGAAACCAACATTGTTTTATGGAACGAGAGGGTTGCTACTTTTTATATTTGGATAGTTTGTTGGGAGGAAGGTGTAAGGTTACAACAACAACAACAACAACACCAATCTCGCCGGCTCGCGGTATGGGGGGAGGTAGAAGCTGGTAATTGGAAGTGTGTGTTATAGAATGAAAAGTATTTCAAATCTGTGTTAAATAATTAAATAGTGTTGGAAATTACACATAAAGATCACAAGACAACATGTCAAAAGATCACCATTTAATTACACTTAAAGATCACATTTTAAGTACCCGCGCGGGAGCTAACTTCTTGTTGGAAATTATTAGGGCCCCATGGTAATGTGTTTGTGGTAGTTATAATCTTTACGTTTTATGCGCAAGTCAAACCTCATAGATTAAGATAGCGTTTGGGATTTGCTGATTGATAAGCATTTAATACTTAAGTACTTCTAAACAGTTTCAAATAAGAATTCCATTTGACTCTCCAAGCCTACTAAATTTGTACTAAACTACCACGAACACATTACCATGGGGACCTAATAATTTCCAACAAGAAGTTAGCTCCTGCGCGGGTACTTGAAATGTGATCTTTAAGTGTAATTAAATGGTGATCTTTTGACATGTTGTCTTGTGATCTTTAAGTGTAATTTCCAACAGAATTTAATTGTTTAACACAGATTTGAAATACTTATCATTCTGTTACACACACTTCCAATTACCAGCTTCTACCTCCCCCCATACCGCGAGCCGGCGGGATTGGTGGTGTTGTTGTTGTTGTTGTAACCTTACACCTTCCTCCCAACAAACTATCCAAATATAAAAAGTAGCAACCCTCTCGTACCATAAAACAATGTTGGTTCCTGGCTCGTAACTAATTAGCTGACCATGTATGGCTCTAATACAGAGGATTTCATCACAATCTGACCTTGAAGGAGAAATGCGGCAACCCTTTACCGGATCAACGTATATCTGAGTTACCAATCTTGATGGAATAACTTCTTCATTGAAATATTTGAAGGGTTCTTCAAAAACCTCAAATTTATGATATCAAACCCAAAGTATAAAAGAAGGAAAAAAAGGTTACAAATCAAGATGAATAAAACTAACATACATCTTTAAGACAGTATTACCATTTGTTAACAAACTTTTTTGAATTAGCTTTTTTATTGCAAACTAACCATTATTTTTTAAGGAAGAAAATAAAGCATTAACACGTCCAAAACATAGTTGATTAGATTGTATTTGCTCACCACTGGTTTTGTTTCCTTTGTATGCATGAAAACTCTCGAGGAATCAACAAAACTTTTATATGAAAAATCCAGATCTAGTGCTATGTCAGTTGGGATGGACCAACAAACTTCACTCGAACGAATATCAAACGAAGATAGTGTACCATCAGGAGATAACCCAAATAGCTTATCTCCGTGACTTTTAACTGCCATCATCTCCATCTCTCTCTTTGGTTGTAGACTATTTGTCCATATGCTTTCATAAAATGTAGAAATTATTTTTTCAGTTGGCAATTCATGTTGCCATAAGGATTCACCGCTAGCGTGGTGTTCGGCCATTAGACGGTCAAACATACTTTGAGATTCTCGATCCTGTCTCGACAAATACAAGATTTAAGATAATACAAAATAACAAAGAAGCATTTGTAAACGAAACACATCATCATTTAATATTACATTAAACATAATATTTATTGGTACAAAAAATTCGGATGCAGGTAATCTTGATCAAAATAGATAATCGACTCATCTATCCTTTGAATTTTTTAATAAAAAATAAACATTACTCCGTAAGAATATCTTGTATTAACCCTACTAATGCAATACAGGCAAAAGTCCATACAGATACCATCCTCAGTTCAGCTTAAAGCCAAAGTAAACAAAAAGCAAAACATGTTAAGATACTCATAACCCAACTAACGCCTCAACATTAGTGAGAGTTGTGTGTGAGTTAAACAAATATATGACATCTAACTCAGGGCCATCAAAACAAAATTGAACTTGGTAAATGAAATAACTGGCAGTACGTAAAAAGATTATATTTCTACCTCTAACATTTGCTCAATATAGGGTATATTAAGAATTCTAACTCGGGGGGGGGGGGGGGGGGGGGGGAAAGCAGATTGCTTCATCTAGTATACAGCTCTCATGCTGCGGTAATGGGGGGGGGGGGGACAAGCATAATAAACAAATTACTATCTAAAATGACAAACCCCTCCACCCCTTTTCCTCAGCCAGCTGAAACACATAAACCTTATAACCAGACAACACGCAAGCCTTACCAAACTTGCATCAGCTGCATACTGTGAGCACCTGAAACCAAAAGTGGAAATGTAAGACACCTTTAGACCAAAAACCTAAAATCACACGCCAGTGGTGTAAGCGAAGGGATACCAGATTTTAGCATCGTTCATTAAATTAAAACAGAAAAGATAAGCATGAGCATTCATCACGGTTACAAATTATTTCCGTTATATATACTACAAGCTTTTGGAGTACCGAGAACATTAGTACTAATAACGAGGTGTTAATTTGACATATGAAAAGTATGAAAATAACAATCAGTTTTTTTTTTGTCATACTATTGGATTGTATCGCAACAGAACCAAAGTGAAATATAAGAACTGTGTGTGGAGAGCTGCTAACTGCTTACTGTGTGTAAAGATCCCAAATATTCATGTTGGAGGCATCCTTACAATCTATAATTTTTCCCATCTATACCAACATTGACATTTCCGGCTGCATGATCCGCATAACAAAGTTATTCTAAGAAACCTCGAGCGATTGCCATTTATGCATTAGCTGATTAAGAGTCTCGCGGCTAGATGTATATTTGTGTGTAGAGCAAGAGAGCAAACTTGCTCCTCTCAGCAGTGACTATGGGATAGCGCAATGTAGTGTAAAATGCGATGGATATCGAATGTTCTGACAATTAGAACGCATAGCGGGGGAGCAGAAGCCGAGGCGCGCATTGTTTTGTCTACAGTGATGCGCAAGAGTAAGAGATAGTTGACGTGAAGATTTAGACGGAGGTCAAAAAGGAGCGAATATACGTGGAGCAACTATCTGCGTTGAGACTTAGTGAATGCAGTGCACACTGCCCTGCAGTCATTCGGTGTGCTGTGGCATCTATTTCGAGAGAGTTGCAGGTTGATTGCGTCCAGGCTCCAGTGCACAAAATCACTATCCGCGTGGGCATAAATGCCATTGAGAAGCAAGAGACGAGGTTGAAGATGTAGAGACTGTAGGACTAAGTTAATGAGGTGAAGCGAATCGAAATTCAAGCGGTAACTGTAAGTATGATCACGCAGTGTGCAGTAGTCTGGCGCGCGCCTGTTCACCCAGCTCGCGCAGCTCCTTTCGATTGATTCTTCATATCTGATATCATACTTGATCCCGGCACCTGCAAAACAGTCGCCACACCACCTTGTTCATTTGTTACCGTTACCTAAACAAATGTAATAAATATTCATATCCATTTTTTTTTCTTTAGGTAAATAGATGAAAGAAACAACACAACCAGAAAGATAAAAAAATGTAGTATATACCCTAGCACCAGTCTTCATCAACTTCACTGGAGTCATACGTAATCCAAGAAATGAAAGGTCTACAGAGCTCCCAAGCATCAATCTGGCAAATTAAAATTAATATTTAATTAGCAAAGGTGTGGTTTATCATTAAGCGATATTTTCATAATAAAATTGTAGTAATATATTATATATGTGGTGCTTACAAGAGGAACAGCACCAGTTGTGCAGCAAAAACAGTCAAGTTCAAATTAGGAAGCAATTTTTAAGACCATGATCCTGCAAATGAATGAACAAATCACATTTCAAACCAGTATATAGAAATAAAAGATATTGTGGTTTTGAAATACTAAAAGCTATTTGGAAACAGGTATGAATTGAGCATGATTACTCGTTACGGTTGCAGAATTGGAGAGCCATCTGTCCTACACCAGCTCACAAACATATGACTTTATGCACCAAAGCCTCTTTGATCATCTCATCAACCTATTTCTTCATTAGTATTAGGTGCTATTAGATTCCAAGCTTAGTAAAACCAATGAGCGTGCTGCTCGCGATGCGAGTTATTCACAGTCAATGGATCGATCTCTATCTCTCTCTTTTAAACTCTTTTCAACTCACACACAAGGTTGCATAACACCGTCGCTAAATAACGCGTGCTTGATTAGTTTTATCGTTGGAATGATCTTCGCGCATTCAGTTGAGTGAAGTTCACACGTATAGCTGTGTGTTTTGTGTCCACCATTACCAATGACATGAAGTAGATCCGATACTGATATATAAATGTTAGTAAGATTGCATGCTCTAGATGTATAATTGGATTAATAAGTAAGAACATTTGAAAACTGGAAAATACATAAAGACTTTGGTACACCAAAAAATGTGACATGGTATATTATATTTATCCTAATATCTACATTAGCCTTTGTCAGTTAGAATTTAAGTGGAGCCTAAATATAGTATAAGTGGACGATATTTTAAAACAATAGTGACAAATATGTAGTAACTCCTTGAAATTGGGGGCCAACCCTATTTAAACTTACGGATTATTTTTCGTATCAAAATTTTAGTTTGACAAATGGTTTAATGGAACCCCATATTTTTATTTCAGTTAGCAAAATGTGGCCTGACCAAGACACATAAAGCACCCTAATTGAGAGCACACATTCCTAAACAATGAAGCCTGATTGCAAAAAAAAACATGTTTGGAAATGAAGGAATTCACCTTGTGAATTAGGTTAGTCTCTGTCGCAATTGTATCAACACCACCTGCTATAACAAGCACCTATAAAACCAATAACCCCTTTCAGCTTCAACAATTGGATGCTTATATGATCACAAATGAGGGAGGCGCTGTTATGAATAATTTATAGCATGCCTACCACCACATGCGTGTATTTGTTCATGTGTGTCTAATTTGTCGTGGGTGCATGTGGAATGCAAGAGCTAAAAAGACTATATATGAGCATCTAGAACTCAGTGCCTAAAAGAGCTTTACAAATTACACTCACCTTTGCGTTCTCAATTTTCTTTATACTCCCAACAACAGTATCAACTTTCAGAACCATGCCTCTAAATGTTTTAGAGGCACCCGGAGATGCACCCAAAAACTTAGCAACTCTTACGTTATCGACATTAAAGTTTACCGGGTTCTTTGGGCAAACTTTAATGCATGCCTGTAATAATCAAATATTAACAAAACCGCCATCAACACAGTTCGCGTTTTGACCAAATGATAACTATTTGACAAGAAGAAAAAGAGAAGTACATCTCCAATAAGAGGACACAAGATATCCTCCATATCATATAGTTTACTGGAAACTGGAGCTTTCATACGTAGAATGACTTGGTCTTTAAAGTGCATACAACCATGTCACGAACCCTCACACGACCAAAGCGTCCAAAAATCACCTCCGCAGTAAAGAAACAATATAACTGGGACAATATTTTACTTTAGCAGACACGAGCAACTTATTATGTGAATTCCGCATCCAAAAGTTATGTAAGGTATAATGTATACCATGTATGTATGTATACCAATTGGTTAGCTGTAATACATAAAAAAAAAAAAAAAAATAAAAAACTATAATTTTTATGTAATACGAGTCAACGCTATACACCCATACTTAAAACTAACTACAACACATACATAATAGTAAGTTTATCTTAGCATAAAAAAATGGCTCGTATAAATAACCACGTGTAAGTATATCTCAAAGTCTCCAATGCACAAGAAAGTAGATCGGTCTAATGAAACAAACATACTAATAAAGAAAACTCTAACATATTATACGTTGACAGTATTGAGTTTAACAAACTACCTTGTTACTTGCTTTCATGTAACCATTAATGATTTCACTGGGATTCAGTCCCATCGTGATAAGCTCTTTGGCACCGTCGAGATGTTGCCCTGCAATTGAAACCACTAGGTTGGCTCCATCACCAAATTTCTTCTGCTGTTCTTTCGCTGCTAGTACCAACAGCTTGGCTGCGGGATACTGAACCACAAGCTCATTCAGAAATAGCTTGTAAACAAGCTTATTCGTACCTAACAATATAAGAACAAGACACGAATATCATAAACTAATGGAACATATTTTACAGATTAGAATATTGTGGTTATCCTTTAAACTTTTTTATTTTTCTGGCTAATGCTTCTACATCTTACAACTCCTTACAAGTAAATTAACAGATAAATATATGCAAGATATCCGACTATGGTAACATGTAAATATCCATCTCAGATAGTGAGATAGCTATAATAAAAGTAAAGTAGTTTACCATTGGGACCAAGTGAGGTTCGCGCAACAGTGGAAAGCTCTTTACAAGCATCGATATTCTTAATAACCGCTTCATATAATCCCGACAGTTTCTTATTTACTTGTCGAGCCCGTTTCTTATTTCCTTGTCGAGCCTGTTTCGACAAAGAAAAGATTAGCATAAAGTTATTGACTTAGTGATGTTTAACTATTTGTTAGTTAATACAAGATTAAAGATAATATAAAAAAACAAAGAAGGGTTATTCAAAAAGACTACAAATGTTTTTTTTTAAACACCGCATCAGATGTTAGCACCGAGTAAGATGTATAAGCCCTTATGGTGTCTGATTGACAAGAAAAAAACAAACAGCCCTGACGTCTGTCCGCGTCAGACTGGTAAGATGTCATAAACATGTAAGAGGTTTTTGGTAAAAACAAACAACCCCTTAGTTTTGCTATTTCTATGTAAATATAATTATGATGATTATAAAGAGAAAAAAAATCAATTGCAGGTAATCTTATTCAAACCAGAAATCGATTTTTAACTATTCTACTCGATCCAATTCTTCTAACCCACTGCTGCACGTTATTATGATTTGGTAAACCTATAAACATGAAGAGCGATGTATTTTTTACCTGTTTCGTGTTCTCAACTAGCCATATTTTGTTGTCGTCGTTTGGTGATCTGATTTTGTTGTCCTTGTTCGGTCAGCGCGATGGAATCGCGAATGATGGATTTTTAGTGCTAAATTAAGGTTTGATTTAGTATAAACGTTAGATGATAAACCACCACCATATTTGGTGATCTGATTTTGTTGTCGTCGTTTGGTGCAGCTCTTGGACATCGTCGATGATGGTTTTGATGATAAATTAAGGTTTGATTTTGTATAAAAGTTAGATGAAAAATCATATATAGATAAAGAGTTGATGTCGGTATACCATCCTAAAAGTGAGACCGATAGTCTAATGGCCAAAGCCCGAGCCCAATATCAGAAGAAAACAGAATCCCAAAAATATAACGCTCTTTATGATTTAGAAGAATAAAACCGTCTGCCAAAAATAGACAGGTTTAGTCGATCTTCCTATTGGTGGTCGCTCTTTTACTTGGATGAATAAAGCAGGTACTAAGCTTAGTAAACTTGATCGCTTCCTTATTTCAGAAGATGTGACTATTCGGCTCCCAGATGTTCGGATTACTGCTCTCGATAGGTTATGGTCTGATCATAACCCTATCCTTCTTCATATTGACAAAACTGATTTTGGTCCCACTCCGTTCAAATTGTATAACTCATGGCTTCTGAGAGATGGTTTTGATAACCTCATTAAAGAGGAATGGGAATTGCTTGATTCTAATCTCAAATGTCATGAAAAGTTTCGCCGCCTCAAGGATAAGATCAAACAATGGAGCAACAACATCAAGACGTTGGAAAGAAACAGAAAAACCGTGGCTCTTGAGGAAATTAATTCAATTGAGAAAAGGATTGATGAGGGATCCGCTATGCCTTCCGACAATGATCACCGCCTCATCCTTCTTCAAGAAATTGAAAAGATCGATAAGTTTGCTTCAATGGATATTATTCAAAAAGCTCATGTCAAATGGGATATAGAAGGGGATGAAAATTCCAAATTCTTCCATGGGCTCATCAACCAAAAAAGGCGGAATCAGATGATCAATGGGATTATGGTTGAAGGAAATTGGATCACGAACCCTTGTTTGATCAAGGATGCCTTCCTTCAATTCTATAAAAGGAAATTCCAAGCTCAAGATTCACAGGTTATGTTCTCTAACCTTCCTCATTCTCATTCCCTTAATTGCATGGATCGAGAAACTCTTGAAAGACAGGTTACCCTTGAGGAAATTAAGGAAGCCGTTTGGGATTGTGGAAGTAGTAAAGCTCCGGGCCCGGATGGTTACTCTTTTGCGTTTGTGAAGAAGTATTGGGGCACTATTCAGAAGGATCTATATGATTTTGTTAACTTATTCTTTGCTTCTTGTGTTATGCCTAATGGTGCTAATTCATCGTTTTTCACCCTTATCCCAAAGGTCAACAACCCTACCTTAATCACTGACTTTCGCCCTATTTCGCTTATTGGTATACACTATAAGATCATTGCCAAGATTTTAGCTAACCGTTTATCTAAAGTGATTGACAAGATTGTTAGCAAGGAACAGTCGGCGTTTATTGCTGGTCGTCAAATTCTTGATGGCCCTGTTATTCTAAGCGAAATCATTGAGTGGTATAAAAAACGAAAAAAGAAGCTCCTCATTTTTAAAGTGGACTTTGAAAAGGCTTTTGATTCCATAAGCTGGAATTACTTGATTCACATTCTCGACAGTTTTGGATTTGGTAATAAATGGTGCTCTTGGATTAAAGCTTGTCTCAATTCTTCGAGAGCTTCTATTCTTATTAATGGTAGCCCTACATCTGAGTTTTCCATTAAGCGTGGTCTTAGGCAAGGAGATCCTCTATCTCCTTTCCTTTTCATCTTGGTTATGGAAGGTCTCCATAATGCTTTTGAGGAAGCAGTGGGAAATGGTTTGATTACTGGTGTTAATATTAAGAATTCTACTATCAATGTTTCCCATCTTTTCTATGCAGATGATGTGATCATTACTACAGATTGGAATGCTAAAGACATGGATAATATCATTCGTGTTCTCCATGTTTTCTATCTAGCCTCGGGTCTCAAGATTAATATTCACAAGTCTAATATTTATGGTATTGGGGTTAATAAAGATGAAGTTTTAAGTATGGCTAGCAATGCTGGTTGTATGGCAGGTGATGTCCCTTTCAATTACCTTGGTCTCCCCATTGGTTCCAATATGAAGTCTATTGCTAGCTGGAAGACGCTTGTTGATCGTTTTCATATGAGGCTTTCCTCTTGGAAAGCTAATCTTCTGTCGATTGGGGGTCGTCTGACTCTTATCAAGTCTGTGCTTGGTAGTCTTGGTATCTACTATCTATCGATTTTCAGAGCACCCGAATCGGTCCTTCAAGACCTGGAAAGAATTCGGGCTAATTTTTTTTGGGGTGGTAATAAAGATAAAAACAAAATGGCTTGGGTCAAATGGCCAATTATTCTTAATTCTTTCGATAAAGGAGGGTTAAACATTGGCAGTCTTAAAGCTTTCAACCTTGCTCTTCTTCAAAAATGGCGTTGGAGGTTACTTTCTTCCCCAAACGCCCTTTGGGTTCAGGTCATCAAAGCTTATCATGGTCAAGAAGGAGGTTTCGATACAAATGGTTGTAGCTTCAAGGGCATTTGGGCTAACATTGTTGGAACCTCCAATTTTCTTCACTCGAAAGGTATTATCTTATCTAACACTTTTCGTTTTAAAGCAGGTTGTGGCACTCGTATTCGATTTTGGAAAGATATTTGGGTAGGCGAGACTCCTCTTTTTACAAGGTACAATCGGCTCTATCATCTTGATCAAGACAAAGATTGTCTTATCATTGACCGTATTAATAATGGGCAATGGTCTTGGAATTGGTCTCGGACCAATCTTGGTGTTAGAAATCTTGCCTATTTATGTGACATGTTAAATGAAATCGGTCAACTAAATATTGATGTCAATGAAGATACTTGTACTTGGAGTCTTGGTCCTAATGGTACTTTTACCGTTAAGGATGCTCGTTATAGGATTGACCAAAATATCCTTCCCACTCTTGCTCATACTACTACTTGGGATAAATCTATCCCCCGGAAGGTCAATGTGTTTATGTGGAGGCTTTCCTTGGACCGACTCCCTCATAGATTGAATCTCTCTTCGCGTGGTATGGATATTCCGGCCATCTCTTGTCCTTCTTGCAATGCCAATGTTGAATCTGCTAATCATGTTTTCTTCGAATGCGACATTGCTACCGATATGTGGAAGCTCGTTTTTAGATGGTGTGATATTCCTCTTTTTCAAGCTTCTTCTTGGGATTCTTTCAATGATTGGATCATCTCTTGGCATGCTTCTAAAGAGAAAAAACACAGGTTCTATGTTATTACTACTTCGGTTCTTTGGTGGCTTTGGAGATACCGAAATAGCGTCACGTTTAGCTCTCAACCGTTGAGGAAAAGTGATCTATTCGATAATGTTCGTTTCTCTTCATTTTCGTGGCTTCACAATAGGGACCATATGAAGTTATCTTGGAATGACTGGCTTATGTATCCCCTTTCGATCACGCGTAATGGCAATGGTTAGAGCTGCTTTTGGTTTTTTCCTGAAGCTGGCGTTCAAGTTCGCTGGGTTGGCGTACCTGTACGCCAAGGTTTTTTCGTTTGGCATCTTCGTCGGTTTTGAGGATGGTTCTTCTTTTCTTCATTCTCTCGGGACTTGTTTGGGGTTTCATCAAAATCCATCCCGAAGTGAAAACCGGTGGCTCGGCCTCCGGGATGGGGGGTTTTTCTTTTGCCGAAGTGAAAACCGATCCGTCGGCCTTCGTGTCAAAAGTTTTTTCATCCCTTTTGATTCCCTCGCAGTTAAAGTCTCGGGATTTTACCATTTTTTGATGTTATGTATTTCTCTTTGTTGACTCTATTGTACTTTAAGTTTCTAGCGTCTTGCTAGTCTCTTTTTTTTATATATTCCATCTTTGCCGTTCAAAAAAAAAACACTCGATCCAGGTAAGAAATTTTTTGATTTGGCCCATCAAACTATTATGTTGATTATAGAGTTATACAATTTGGATACTAAAATTGTAAAATAAGACCTTTGTACTCTAACTAATCACCTTTCGTTTTTGTAATTTTCGGTAACCGTGGACCTTTTGGCCGACTAATCAACGGGGTTTGAATCCAATGACACACAAACTCCAACCCTGTTAGACTTGAGTATTAAATAAATTTCAAACACTCTTGCTCTTTGTTTTTGTTTCACGTTTTAATGAGATATGTCAAAGCATTCATTTTTTAAGCCATGTGGTCTATGGTCCGGTTATACCAATTCATGTCGTTTGGTTTTTGATTCTATATTTGCATAGAGCAAAGACTCAAAATGGAAGATTAGGTGATGATTACAAACATGTTTCTTGTAGAACGTACGAAAGATCATAAAGAAGGTGTTGCGTGTTGTAAAAAAAATGATGACAGAAATCTGAGAGTCGTGTAAACACTTTCAGATCGAAGTATTTCGATGGTTCTATCGAAATCTTAAATCGGATAAAACTCATATTTAGAAACGAGAATTTGTTTTTTTTGTTATGAAACTGAACCAGAGATTGTGATATGTATATATGACCAACAAAAACTAAATGTTGGTTGTAACTGCAAAACAGTTAAACTAACCACCGAATTAGTTTAAATAAACGGGCAAAAACAAGTCTATAATTTCCGGAAATTTTATTTTCAAGTGCGTTTTTAACATAGTACTTTATACCAAATTTTATTTTCGACCCCAGCCAGGGGCTCTGCCCCTTGGACCCTGCCAGGGGCTGCCGCCCCTTGGACCCTGCTACCAGGGGCGCTGCCCCCGGACCCCCGTCATTCGGGGCTTCGCCCCGAATGATAATCATAATAACGCCATACAAGTGTGCACTCCGCACAACCCCGACTTGTTGAACATTTATCATGATTACACATTGGTCAACCAAGTCAATTCATTACACTTAAATCATATTGGTGACGCAATATCACCAACATTAGATATCATCATTTATATGAATATGATATAAATTTCCAAATAATAAGCAGTTTCTAATCAATTGCAAAACATTTTTAAGACCATATGATATTAAAACTAAAATTCCAGGAAACAGAAAGGGAAATCCAAAGTCCATACCCGTAATGAAGCGGTCATGCATGCATGAACAAATTGTGCAAATCAAATTAACGACAATTTCGTTTGAGCTTCAAATGCAGAAAAGATCAATTTATGTTGATAGAAATTTAAAAGAAAGGGGATAGGTAGTTTTGAAGAAACTCAACATGGGAGAATCTGGTTTGAAAAAAAAATGTTGTGAATATAAATCAATGGAGAACATAAATTATTTTGATAGAATAGATACTTATAAAGATATAAATAGACCCTTTAGTTGATAGGAAGTTTGGAACATGTAATTTGTTTTAGTTAGGAACATTCATCCGTTGTTTATTTCTTATAAACATATAGTAACAGATAGATGTCACAGTTTGTTAGGTATATAGTGTGCGTTTTTGTTGTGTTAACTGTGTTATGTGTTAGGGTTGTAATCTTTCGATTACGTCTTGTATAGTTTAGCTATTGTATATTCTTTTGCTTGATGTATCATTTAAATAAAGTGTTTGAATAAGTTTTGTTAATATAAAAAAGGGAAGGTTTGTTGAATAATTTTTGAATATTTTTCTGTTTTATAAAGTTTTACTTACGAATACAATTAAACACTTGTAAAATTATGATAAGCGTGACATATATAATTATAACTAACATGGCCTACTTAAATTTTTATTATTGCCTCAAACATGATATGCTTATAGTAAACTTGTGATAAGTGAGGAAATCTGAGCATTGCGAAGCCAAATGTGATATTATCATGATGGATCTGTTACCAGTCGACTCTGACTAATTAATACCAGTACTAATCATCTTTATACTACTTATATTTGGTCAAATTTTAACGACCTTATCCCCGGCGACATGTCGCCGGGGAAAAGTACAGAATACTTTGACTAAATTTTCTACGAGAATTGGTGCCACGTAGGATCTATTTTTGTCGTTTAGTGCATATTCCCCAGCGACATATGTCGCCGGGGAAAAGTCCGTCATCTGTTCTCATATTTCTTGTAGTGTTAAATTTGCAATTCTTCCGACAATTGAAAAGATCACCGCCTATTCTTCTTCAAGAAATTTGAAAAGATCGATAAGGTGTTGGCTTCAAAGGATATTATTCAAAAAGCTCAGTCAAATGGGATATAGAAGGATAAAATTCCAAATTCGAATCATAGGCTCATCAAACCAAAAAGCGGGAAATCAAATGATCAATGGGATTAATGGTTTGAAGGAAATTGGATCCAACCCTTGTTTGATCAGTGATACCTTCTTCAATTCTATAAAAGGGAAATTCCAAGCTCAAGATTCACAGGTAATGTTCTCTAACTCCTCAATCTCATTCCCTTATTTCTGGAACGAGAAATCTGAAAGACAAGTTTACCCTTGAGTAAATAAATAAGCCGTTTGGGATTGTGGAAGTATAAGCCCGGGCCCCGGATGGTTACTCTCTTGCGTTTGTGAAAAGTATAAGGGGTAACTATTCAGAAGGATCTATATGATTTTGTTAACTTATTCTTTGCTTCTTGTGTTATGCCTAATGGTGCTAATTCTTCGTTTTTCACCCTTATCCCAAAGGTCAACAACCCTACCTTAATCACTGACTTTCGCCCTATTTCGCTTATTGGTATACACTATAAGACATTGCCAAGATTTTAGCTAATACATTATCTAAAGTGAATGACTAATATTGTAGCAAGGAACAGAGGCGTTTTATTTGCTGGTCGTCAAATTCTTGAAGGCCGCCCGTTAATCAAAGCGAAATCATTGAGTTGGTCTAAAAAGACGAAAAAAGCCAGCTCCACATTTTAAAGTGGACTTTGAAAGGCTTTTGATTCCTAAGCTGGAAACATGATTCACATTCTCGACAGTATTGGATTTGGTAATAAATGGTGCTCTTGTTTTAAAAGCTTGTCTCAATCTTCGAGAGCTTCTATTCTTCTTAATGGTAGCCCTTTCGTCTGAGTTTTCCATTAAAGCGTGGTCTTAGGCAAGGAAGATCCTCCTATCTCCTTTCCTTTTCATCTTGTTATGAAGGTTTCCATAATGCTTTTGAGGAAGCAGTGGGAAATGGTTTGATTACTGGTGTTAATATTAAGAATTCTACTATCATGGTTTTCCATTCTTATCTAATCAATGATTGATCATTACTACGGAATTGAAATGCTAATGCACATGGATAATATCATTCGAGTTCTCCATGTTTTCTATCTAGCCTCGGTCTCAAGTTAAAAATTTCACAAGTCTAATACTTATGGTATTTGGGTTACTAAAGATAAAGTATTAAAGTATGCTAGCAATTGCTGGTGTATTGCATGGTGAATATCCCATTCAATACATTGGTCTCCCTATTGTTCCAATATGAAGTCTATTGCTATCTGGAAGACGCTTGTTGATTGTTTTCATATGAGCTTTCCTCTTGGAAAGCTAATCTCTGTCGATGGGTCGTCTGACTCTTATCAAGTCTGTGCTTGGGAAGTCTTAGTATCACTTATCTATCGATTTTCAAGCACCCGAATTGCAATATATATTTCTTCCAAACCATATACACCTGTATCCATGGGGAATCATAGCAAATTAGCAACAATCTCATTACTTACGCATATAAAGGATTTTGTGAGAATTTATTTCACTTATAATTATAATTATAATGATGGCCCTATAAAAGAGAAGAAAACACAAAAGATATCAATGAGAACAAACAAACAAATACACCAAACATCGTCTCGCACACTACAATCCTTTGATTTTGGCTAACCATACTACATAACATCTCTAAACATGCATCAAATTATATATAACTTAAAAATCCCTCTAATAAAAGATTCATTAAAACAAAATCACACTTTTCGTTTTAAAGCACGTTGTGGCACTCGTATTCGATTTTGGAAAGATATTTGGGTAAGCGAGACTCCTCTTTTTACAAGGTACAATCGGCTCTATCATCTTGATCAAGACAAAGATTGTCTTATCATTGACCGTATTAATAATGGGCAATGGTCTTGGAATTGGTCTCGGGCCAATCTTGGTGTTAGAAATCTTGCCTATTTATGTGAATGTGTAAATGAGATCGGTCAAACTAAATATTGGATGTATTGAAGATATTGGACTTGGAGTCTTGGTACCTAATGTTACTTCTTACCGTTAAGGATGCTCGTTATAGGATTGATCAAAATATCTTTCCACTCTTGCTCATGTACTACCTGGGATAAATCTATCCCGGAAGGTCAATGTCTTTATGTGGAGGCTTTTCCTTGGACCGACTCCCTACATAGATGAATTTCTCTTCGCGTAGGTATGGATATTCCGGCCATCTCTTGTCATTCTTGCAATGCCAATGTTGAATATGCTAATCATTTTTCTTCGAATGCGACATTGCTACCGATATGTGGAAGCTCGTTTTAGATGGTGTGATATTCCTTTTTTTTCAAGCTTCTTCTTGGGATTTCTTCAATGATTGGATCATCTCTTGGCATGCTTCTAAGAGAAAAATCACAGGTTCTATGGGATTACTACTTCGGTTCTTTGTGGCTTTGGAGTACGAGATAGCGGTCAGTTTAACTTCAACCGTTGAGGAAAAGTGGATCTATTCGTAATGTTCGTTTCTCTTATTTTTGTGGAGTCTTAACAATAGGGATTCATTATGAAGTTATCTTGGAATGACTGGTTATGTGTCCCTTTCGAATCACGCGTTATGGCAATGGTTAGAGTGCTTTATGGTTTTTTTTCTGAAGCTGGCGTAGCAAATTCGCTGGGTTGGCGTACCTGTACGCCAAGGTTTTTTCGTTTGGATCTTCGTCGGTTTTTGATGATGGTTCTTTTTTCATCTGCTCTCGGGACTTGTTTGGGGGTTTATCAAAAATCCATCCCGAGAGTGAAGACGGTGGCGCGGCCTCCGGGAATGGGGGTTTTTTTCTTTTGCCGAAGTGAAAATCGATCGTCGGCCTTGTGTCAAAGTTTTTTCATCCATTTGATTCTCTCGCAGTTAAGCATCGGAATTTTACCATTTTTTGATGTTATGTAATTCTTTTTGTTGACTCTATTGTACTTTAAGTTTCTAGCGTCTTGCTAGACTCTTTTTTTTATATATTCCATCTTTGCCGTTCAAAAAAAAACTAATACAAATACGCTAAAATAAGGTAGTGGCCTTAACTAATTAAGTACTTTCTGTTGGTGATTTTAGTGTCATTGATATATTTTATGTAATTGTGATTTACTTGAGATTAATGGCTTAGTCAAGTTAAGTTATAGTCAAGTTAGGAGGTGCGGAGTGCACGTTTGTACTAGCTAGCTCGATATCGCCAAAATATGTGCAGGGGTCAAGGGGGCTGCGCCCCCTTGCGAGGTCAAGGGGCAGAGGGGGAGCCGCCCCTCGTTGGGGTCTGGGGGCAACGACCCCAGCGGGGTTCGGGGCAGCGCCCATACCCAAACGGTACTATCTAGTGCTCCAATGCATTATCGTTTTTCTTCCAACAGTTTTCCCCCAATCGACACACTTTTTCCCATCAGGTGTGAGGCTTTCCTGCCAACTGTTATAACGAAATTAACTGGATTTTTCGGTTTATGTTATATAATACAGTTTGATCTCTTCGAAAAAGAACTCACATTATACTAACTGTCTGTGTATACACCAAACATTGTCTCGCACACTACAATCCTTTGATTTTGGCTAACCATACTACATAACATCTCTAAACATGCATCAAATTATATATAACTTAAAAATCCCTCTAATAAAAGATTCATTAAAACAAAACCACTAATACTAATACAAATACGCTAAAATAAGGTAGTGGCCTTAACTAATTAAGTACTTTCTGCCTCCAAACATCATTGGCCTAAATTTATACCGCAACAGACAAATTAAGGAGGAAAGTCTAACGAAAAGATAAGGCCAAAACCTTTTAGACGGAACTCACGCTCGGTTCACAACAACCACAACTATTTTCACAACAAAGTGAAAAGGCCAAAAACATTTACAAATGCACACACACCATCACCATTGTCGCGCACACACCTTCGATTAGCTCACCACCATCACACACGACGAATGGCCGAATAGGAAGGACCAACGACAAAGAAAATTGAGAGATGATCAGAGGTGTATTATATGAGAACTAATGAGCGGTTCTTTTGGTCAAATTCTTTCACAACACGACTTTTTTATTTAAGACAGAATAAATTGGGAGATTTGAAAATTGTGAATTACCATACAAGTGGGTCGATCTCATTTTCTTCATTGTAAGATTTGTGTGGGAAAAGGTACAGGTAACAAGTTTTGAAAGATCTTTGGATTGGCGATAATTCTTCTCAAGCTTTCTTTCCTCGTTTGTTGCTCTTAAGAGAATAATGAATATCGGTTGCTGATAAGTTGTATAGTCTATCTCCTCTTCTTTTTGTCGTCATGTCCGAGAGGTGTAGAGTCACAACAACTTGATCAGCTTTCGTTATTACTTGATACGGTTATTTTATTTAATATGGATGACAGATGGTTTTGGGACTTAAATGGCGATTGTGTTTTTCAAGTCAAGGATGTTCGATCTATGTTAGATGAGGTTTTTCTCCCTAAAATGGAAGTTCCTACTCGATGGATTAAAAGTATTACGATTAGGTAAAACGTTTTTGATTGGAAACTTATCTCGATCGTTTACCCTACTAGGGATCGAATTTGTCTCGTAGGAATATCTCGCTTCAATCTTTGGCCCTTGTCCTATTTGTGATCAACGTGCTCAGAGGATCGTTCATTTTATTCTTCGGTTGCTATGTGGCGAAAGATATTCAGAAATTAATTTGTAGATGGTGGAATTTGGATGTTACATACTTATGAGTCGTAAGAGATTGACTCTCTTGGTTACAAATATAATCCGTTAGGTTCTAAGACGAAAGAGGTGTTGGAAGGCGTGTTTTACGTTTCTTGGTGGAGCCTTTGGAACTTCAGGAACCAATTCCTTTTTGCGTCTCCTATTCCCCGAAAGGATGCTATTTTTGACAATATTGTTTTACGCTCTTTTTATTGGTGTGTAGCTAGATGTAATAGAACTTTAAATTGGGTTAGTTGGCTTCAACACCTTTTTTTGATTCCTTTGTAATTTACTAGCTCCTTGCTGGTGGTTCTAATAAAGTCGCCGTTCAAAAAAAAAAAACACTCATATTTGATTTCTTTGTAATTGTCTAGCTTCTTGCTAGTGTTTCTAATAAAGTTGCCGTTCAAAAAAAAAAGGAACAAAGCGACTTCAACACTGTCCAAACTAATGAGTATCTTTACATACGAGTCATAGAATGGAAATAGTAACCGGTTCAACGGCAAATGCAAAGTGTGTATCTCAAAACTCAACGTAATGCACTATGAGTTTCGCAAAAATAAGAAAACAATCGAAGTATAATAAACTCTCTGTGACAAAATAACAAATTAACATGGAGCAATTGCATTTTCATTTCAGAGTTAGATTGAAATGGATTCTTTCAATCATTTTTTCTCTCACAAATAAAATGGCCAAACTAAAAGATAACTAATTTTATATTCAAAACTTTTTTAAAGTCTGTTAAAATATTTAATAAAATATCTTTAATTACGTTGTTTCCAAAATACAAAAAGTTAGACCACTAAAACGCAAAGTTCAATTAAACGACATTCCTTTTATTGACAAGCCTCGAGACCCGCTCGATGGACGGGCTAGTTCAAAGATTGTTTTAGAAATAACACATGATGAAAATGATAGCCCTACTCAAATCAAATACTCTACTCTACTCAAATCAAAGACTTATCCATGAGAGCTTCCACACACACATTGAAATTTTGTTTGTTTTATGAAATGCTATACCTCATATGCAAAGGCAAGTTATAACAAATATTCTATTCTTACTAATGGGTAGCCCTACGTCTGAGTTTTCCATTAAGCGTGGTCCTTAAGGCAAGGAGATCCTCTATCTCCTTTCCTTTCATCTTGGTTATAGGAAGGTCCCATAATGCTTTTAAAGAGGAAGCATGGGAATGATTTGATTACTGGTTTAATTATTAAGAATTCTACTATCAATGTCTCCATCTTTTCTATGCAAGATGATGTGATCATTACTACGGATGGAATGCTACAAGACATGGATAAAATCATTCGTGTTCTATCCATTTTTTCTATCTACCTCTGGTCTCCAAGATTAATATTCACAAAAGCTAATATTTATGGTATTAGGGTTAATAAGATGAAGTTTTAAGTATAGGCTAGCAATGCTGGATGTATTGCAGGTGATATCCCTTTACAAATTACCTTTGTCTCTTCCATTGGTTCCAATATAAATGTCCTATTGCTAGCTGGAAGACGCTTGTTGATCGGTTTTCATATGAGGCTTTTCCCCTCTTGAAAGCTAATCTTTCTGTCTATTGGGGTCACGTCTGACTATTATTGTTAGCCTCAATTTTTTGAGTCGAACAAGAAGCTCGTCACTCTACGATGGAGCCTTCGTCTTTAATTAGTTAATGTTTGTAATAAAATATTACGGGAATCGGCTCTATAGTTAATCTAATATAGTATATGTATTTCGGGTTTTAATCCCAAGCAAAACCCGAGCCCGGGATCTAGTTAAATATACCATTCGTCAGTAGGATATATAAATAATCTATTTAAGATATTTTCTTTCATAAAATATCTCATATATATAGAATATATTCTTTTTTAGAAAATATCAAGGTTTTTCATTTTTAAAATTATATCTTTTTTCTCTCATCTCTCTCATCTCTCTCTCTCTCTCTAGTTCTTGATTCGTGTTATGTTATGAAGTGAAGTGTTAATCGGAACCTACAATTGGTATCAATCGCCTCGGGTGGATTTCGTGGGGTTTTTTTGTTGTGATAAGCCTATAGGGATCG
The DNA here is from genome assembly GCA_026074375.1 of Tanacetum coccineum. Taxonomy (NCBI): domain Eukaryota; kingdom Viridiplantae; phylum Streptophyta; class Magnoliopsida; order Asterales; family Asteraceae; genus Tanacetum; species Tanacetum coccineum. Next base: position 33,017 of record BQNB010005905.1, on the reverse strand, counting down.
GCAGTTTGGTTGGGTTCTTTGTGGCATTCGGTAAGCATTTTTTCGTGGCTCATTTTGGGTGTTGAAAACGCCTTATTAGAGCTCATAGTCTCTAGGCGTCATTGTGTTCTTGTTGGTGATACTCGAGTGAAAAGAAGAGAAGATCAAGTGAAACAACACAAGGACGAATCGAACAAGAGCGTTCATCTTGGAACCGAACGAGTGGTACAACGTATCAACCGAACGAGAGGAAAACTTGTACGATCGAACGAGTGAAAAACGTTGGCACCGAACGAGCAGAAACCCGGTTGTAACCGGAACGAGGCGGATCGAAACTAACGGATCGAACGAGCGGATCGAACAAGCGGAATCGAACGAGCGGATCGAACAAGCGGAATCGAACAAGCGGAATCGAACGAGCGGATCGAACGAGCGGGATCGAACGAGAGAATCGAACAAGCGGAACCGAACGAGCAAATTTTTTTGGACCGAACGAAAATTTTTTTTTCTAGCAATCTTTTGTGAAGAAAACGGTTTCAGTAAAACAGCCATAACTTTTGATCTGTAAGTCCGTTTTAGGCCCGTGACCTCTCAAATCGAAGAAAAAACGTGACGATCCTTCTATATCCTCCCTTTCGCTGGTTAAGGATTTTTCCTGAGGCCCAAAAGCCTTGTTTCCCATGATTTTATTGACTTTTTTCAGTTTTTTGTAATTTGTGTTTTGACAGGTTTTTGTTTTCTAGCTCACGGCCCATCTGTATTTTTGAGGCCCGTTTTAGTTTCGGTGAGCCGATTTAAACAAACAGGCTTTACCCCCTAGCCTAAAAATATTTGTCTCATTTAAGACAATTAAAGTTCATTTATCTGCCGATCTACTGAACCGATCCGGAATCTCAAATCATCACGTTTATCTAGTGATTTGAGTAAAAGCCCTATAATTCATTATCGTTTTGATCATATAACAAGAAAAATCCGTGACACGTGAATTGCATACAACCACAACATCAATCACATCATATCCACTACAATCCAACAAATCTTACACTTCCACAAAACACGATAAAATGGAAAAAAAGATACCTTATCTTCGTGTTTCAGATTCGGAAATACAAACATGGAACTAATGCAAACAAATCAAAAGAAAGTTGCATGGTATCTTTTCAACGACTTCATTCACACCTCAAGTGTCTTTTAAACAACGACTTAAAAGGAAGTCGAACAGAGAATGGATTCAAACGCGCATTTGCAACACTCTTTGGTCAAGATCTAGAGACTTTCACGGGCACAAAGTTCCTGTACATGGATCAACTACAAAAGCAACTTGACAACGAAGAATTTCAAGAGATTGGATCCATGTCTGCTTTAAAGTACTCCAGACACAGTTTCAGATGTTTCATCAAGTCAACTGTTTTATTTGGATAGCTGAATATTGACATGACACGCAACAAATTCCTACAATACACTCTACTCGATAATTCCCAGAATTCCGTGACACCCTGATCCAGAAAACATGGATAATGTTTTAAAACGTCGATTGAGAAAAAGCGCTAAAAAAACGCATAAAATGAATATGACAGCAGGGTGACTGAAAATACTGATGCAGACGACAGAGGAAAAGGTTGATTCGAGAAAGCCATTGATGCTAGTTCAGTTATCATTGAAAAGCAATGGGACAGAATCAAAGAAGCAGATACAAGCAGCAGATCAGGGAAATGATGCACATGTTGAATGATGGAATAGCACATGTTGATGATCGCCAGATATCAGACCCATAAATAATTGAAGAGCCAATGGCTGAGGTACAAACGACTGCTAAAATCAATATCTTTGCTACAGGACAACAGCATACTGAGCAACCTGAATTCAATAATGAAGGAAATGTTGACCAGAATGCTGAACAATGTCATGACATACGTCCTTTGCCTGCTAAATTAACTGATGACAAACCATTGAACTCTCAGATCAATCACCATTCGAGTCTGAAAATGGTTTGTCTCTAAAAATGATCGTTGCCACACGTTTCAAAAATATTTTTGGAAAACTCGAAGCACATTTATCAATCTTGAACTACAATTACAAATGGAAAACAATGTTTAAAATTAGGGCAACAAAGTCACGTAGAGTTTGAAAGAAAAAAGTTAAAGAAGCTTAAGGTTAAAAAAGACATCGAAGTAATAGAAACAATCAACATCGAATTGGAACATAGTGTGTTGGCAAATAACTCGCAGAGAATAGCAGTTACATAAAGAAATGAGCACTTGAAACAGACTTACAAAGATCTATTTTGATACTATCAAAGGGACAAACGAGTTCAGACCAGAAAAACCAGAAATGACTCCTATAATGGAACAACTGAACAAAAAGTCTAATGAAAATGCTGATGTACTCGCTCAGATTCCAGATATAAAAGGGGTTTGCTTCAATTGCAAGCATTAAAAAATTAGTTAAGGAAACTTACAGGAAGACGTGTGAAAATACTAAGTATGCAAACCTATATTATCATATTTTCACTTAGGCATTTCATCGAACACTTAATCTGCATCACCCCCAAAAATATTTATAGACAAAATAGTATACCCTAAGAAATTAAAATCAAGAAATGATGATATAATAATACCTTAGGGTTAGTAGAAGGAGATGCAGCGTTAGAAAGATAAATAGAATAAGCGTCTAATGGTTTTAAAAGAAGTAATAAACGCCTTCTACCCATTGATTTGATGATGATTAATTTAATTAATCAAAGTGTGTTCTTGTGTTGGCGGGAAGGAATAACCGACTGTACCCGCAATGCGAGTGTTGTAGAACAAACACACCTCTTCATACGTGTTTTATGAGAATTAGCGGGTGTTTGTTTAGGTTTATACTTAGGGCTGTGTCTGACAACAAGTGTTTTGAACAAGAAAAAACTCGCGCGTTGCGGCGGGGCTAATTTTTTCCCAAATAATTTTTTTTTTACGTTTTGGGGTTTTTTTTTTGCCGATGCGTTATGACGGGGCTAATTTTTAATATTTTCTTTTTTTTATGATTCGGGGGGAAAAAATTGCGTTGGGACGGGCTAATTTTTTCCCGAATATTTTTTTTTGGGACGGTTTTGTAAATTTTTTTACTGGAATTTTTGTGTAAGAAAATCATAAATAGTTAAAAGGTGAATGTCCGTTTTGTATTTTTTTTTTCTTTGGGCCAGATTTTAGGCTATTTTTTGGGTTTTTTTTTTAATATAATGGGTTGTACGTTTGTGACCATATCGATTATTTTAAAGTTATTAGGTATCGAAGATGTTTCCGCGGGTATTTTTTTTATCTGAATAAATCGGAACTTTTGTAAAAAAAATTTCCTCCTACTTTGTGCATACAAATTTAAAAAAAAAACAAAAACAAAATAATTAAAAAAAAAACTAAAATCGGACTGGCCCAAAATGGGAGTCTGTTACTGTAGCAGGTGGCTCACTGTCAAAACGATAGTGGATTTGACGCGTAATGTGTATATTAGTAATTGTTTAGGAGTTATAAATGATAAGGGGTAAACATTTTAAATGAAAATCACGTTTGTCAACATCTCAATAAGCATTTGAATATTATTTAACCGCTTCAATCTCAAATGCTTTTTGGAGAAGTATTTACCCTCAAAAATAAAATTTATAATTTTTTCAATTGGGTTATATGCTCTTTTTCGTAATTTTACACTTTGTAATTACAGCTTACAGTTACGTTATCAAACACCTTTTTTAAACAAACAACTACTGCTTACTGCTCCCGCTAACTGCTCATGCTTACTGCTCCTACTACTGCTACTGCTACGTGTCATCAAACATACCCTTGGTCTTACGAGCTTATTTGATTTCGGTTTATATTTTATAAGCTTTAAATTTTTGGCTTATTTCGGAATTTACGAGCTTATATAAGTTTATCATATCGTTATAAATTTATATAAGTACATAAGTCTTAAAATAAGCCGAAATCACATAAGCTCGTAAGCTCACATATGAACCGAACAAACACTTATTTTTTGTTAAAATATTTAGTGCTAATAAATCTGAGTTCAATCCTTTGGAAAATTATTTAGCGGGGTGTTTGTTTCGGGTTATATGTGGGTTTGCGAGCTTATTTGATTTCGGCTAATATTTCATAAGCTTTAAATTTCTGGTTTATTTGAAATTTGTGGGCTTATATAATTTATTACAGTATGATACACTTATATAAGCTTATAAGTCTCAAAAGAAGCCAGAAAATTAGAGCTTATCAAATACAAGTCAATATCAAATAACCTCATAAATCACATATAAGGCGAGACAATCACCCCCTAAATCATTTCCATATTAAAAAAAATGGGTGAAAAAACATCAGCTAACCAATATTTGTGTAATTTAATCGTTTTTACTTTATTTTTAATTATAAAAACCGTTGAGACTTTTAATATTGTTTCATTGTTATGTAATTTTTATGTTAGAGCAACTTGAACGAAATACTTTTCTAACTTTGTTATTATTCGCTAAATTTTTTAATTCAAAGCAGCATAAATTGGTTGTACATAAAAATACTTGAGACTAATTAAGATCATGTTTCTAAACTTGCCTTATGGAATAGACTCACAGACTTCATGCATCACCATAATGGCTCCTATATTATGTTTGGAGACATGAATGCTGTCAGAAACGCACAAGAAATGTTTGGTACTACTTTGAATAGTATTGAAGCTGATCAGGTTTAGTCGATCTTCCTATTGGTGGTCGTTCTTTTACTTGGATGAATAAAGCAGGTACTAAGCTTAGTAAACTTGATCGCTTCCTTATTTCAGAAGATGTGACTATTCGGCTCCCAGATGTTCGGATTACTGCTCTCGATAGGTTATGGTCTGATCATAACCCTATCCTTCTTCATATTGACAAAACTGATTTTGGTCCCACTCCGTTCAAATTGTATAACTCATGGCTTCTGAGAGATGGTTTTGATAACCTCATTAAAGAGGAATGGGAATTGCTTGATTCTAATCTCAAATGTCATGAAAAGTTTCGCCGCCTCAAGGATAAGATCAAACAATGGAGCAACAACATCAAGACGTTGGAAAGAAACAGAAAAACCGTGGCTCTTGAGGAAATTAATTCAATTGAGAAAAGGATTGATGAGGGATCCGCTATGCCTTCCGACAATGATCACCGCCTCATCCTTCTTCAAGAAATTGAAAAGATCGATAAGTTTGCTTCAATGGATATTATTCAAAAAGCTCATGTCAAATGGGATATAGAAGGGGATGAAAATTCCAAATTCTTCCATGGGCTCATCAACCAAAAAAGGCGGAATCAGATGATCAATGGGATTATGGTTGAAGGAAATTGGATCACGAACCCTTGTTTGATCAAGGATGCCTTCCTTCAATTCTATAAAAGGAAATTCCAAGCTCAAGATTCACAGGTTATGTTCTCTAACCTTCCTCATTCTCATTCCCTTAATTGCATGGATCGAGAAACTCTTGAAAGACAGGTTACCCTTGAGGAAATTAAGGAAGCCGTTTGGGATTGTGGAAGTAGTAAAGCTCCGGGCCCGGATGGTTACTCTTTTGCGTTTGTGAAGAAGTATTGGGGCACTATTCAGAAGGATCTATATGATTTTGTTAACTTATTCTTTGCTTCTTGTGTTATGCCTAATGGTGCTAATTCATCGTTTTTCACCCTTATCCCAAAGGTCAACAACCCTACCTTAATCACTGACTTTCGCCCTATTTCGCTTATTGGTATACACTATAAGATCATTGCCAAGATTTTAGCTAACCGTTTATCTAAAGTGATTGACAAGATTGTTAGCAAGGAACAGTCGGCGTTTATTGCTGGTCGTCAAATTCTTGATGGCCCTGTTATTCTAAGCGAAATCATTGAGTGGTATAAAAAACGAAAAAAGAAGCTCCTCATTTTTAAAGTGGACTTTGAAAAGGCTTTTGATTCCATAAGCTGGAATTACTTGATTCACATTCTCGACAGTTTTGGATTTGGTAATAAATGGTGCTCTTGGATTAAAGCTTGTCTCAATTCTTCGAGAGCTTCTATTCTTATTAATGGTAGCCCTACATCTGAGTTTTCCATTAAGCGTGGTCTTAGGCAAGGAGATCCTCTATCTCCTTTCCTTTTCATCTTGGTTATGGAAGGTCTCCATAATGCTTTTGAGGAAGCAGTGGGAAATGGTTTGATTACTGGTGTTAATATTAAGAATTCTACTATCAATGTTTCCCATCTTTTCTATGCAGATGATGTGATCATTACTACAGATTGGAATGCTAAAGACATGGATAATATCATTCGTGTTCTCCATGTTTTCTATCTAGCCTCGGGTCTCAAGATTAATATTCACAAGTCTAATATTTATGGTATTGGGGTTAATAAAGATGAAGTTTTAAGTATGGCTAGCAATGCTGGTTGTATGGCAGGTGATGTCCCTTTCAATTACCTTGGTCTCCCCATTGGTTCCAATATGAAGTCTATTGCTAGCTGGAAGACGCTTGTTGATCGTTTTCATATGAGGCTTTCCTCTTGGAAAGCTAATCTTCTGTCGATTGGGGGTCGTCTGACTCTTATCAAGTCTGTGCTTGGTAGTCTTGGTATCTACTATCTATCGATTTTCAGAGCACCCGAATCGGTCCTTCAAGACCTGGAAAGAATTCGGGCTAATTTTTTTTGGGGTGGTAATAAAGATAAAAACAAAATGGCTTGGGTCAAATGGCCAATTATTCTTAATTCTTTCGATAAAGGAGGGTTAAACATTGGCAGTCTTAAAGCTTTCAACCTTGCTCTTCTTCAAAAATGGCGTTGGAGGTTGCTTTCTTCCCCAAACGCCCTTTGGGTTCAGGTCATCAAAGCTTATCATGGTCAAGAAGGAGGTTTCGATACAAATGGTTGTAGCTTCAAGGGCATTTGGGCTAACATTGTTGGAACCTCCAATTTTCTTCACTCGAAAGGTATTATCTTATCTAACACTTTTCGTTTTAAAGCAGGTTGTGGCACTCGTATTCGATTTTGGAAAGATATTTGGGTAGGCGAGACTCCTCTTTTTACAAGGTACAATCGGCTCTATCATCTTGATCAAGACAAAGATTGTCTTATCATTGACCGTATTAATAATGGGCAATGGTCTTGGAATTGGTCTCGGACCAATCTTGGTGTTAGAAATCTTGCCTATTTATGTGACATGTTAAATGAGATCGGTCAACTAAATATTGATGTCAATGAAGATACTTGTACTTGGAGTCTTGGTCCTAATGGTACTTTTACCGTTAAGGATGCTCGTTATAGGATTGACCAAAATATCCTTCCCACTCTTGCTCATACTACTACTTGGGATAAATCTATCCCCCGGAAGGTCAATGTGTTTATGTGGAGGCTTTCCTTGGACCGACTCCCTCATAGATTGAATCTCTCTTCGCGTGGTATGGATATTCCGGCCATCTCTTGTCCTTCTTGCAATGCCAATGTTGAATCTGCTAATCATGTTTTCTTCGAATGCGACATTGCTACCGATATGTGGAAGCTCGTTTTTAGATGGTGTGATATTCCTCTTTTTCAAGCTTCTTCTTGGGATTCTTTCAATGATTGGATCATCTCTTGGCATGCTTCTAAAGAGAAAAAACACAGGTTCTATGTTATTACTACTTCGGTTCTTTGGTGGCTTTGGAGATACCGAAATAGCGTCACGTTTAACTCTCAACCGTTGAGGAAAAGTGATCTATTCGATAATGTTCGTTTCTCTTCATTTTCGTGGCTTCACAATAGGGACCATATGAAGTTATCTTGGAATGACTGGCTTATGTATCCCCTTTCGATCACGCGTAATGGCAATGGTTAGAGCTGCTTTTGGTTTTTTCCTGAAGCTGGCGTTCAAGTTCGCTGGGTTGGCGTACCTGTACGCCAAGGTTTTTTCGTTTGGCATCTTCGTCGGTTTTGAGGATGGTTCTTCTTTTCATCCTTCTCTCAGGACTTGTTTGGGGTTTCATCAAAATCCATCCCGAAGTGAAAACCGGTGGCTCGGCCTCCGGGATGGGGGGTTTTTCTTTTGCCGAAGTGAAAACCGATCCGTCGACCTTCGTGTCAAAAGTTTTTTCATCCCTTTTGATTCCCTCGCAGTTAAAGTCTCGGGATTTTACCATTTTTTGATGTTATGTAATTCTTTTTGTTGACTCTATTGTACTTTAAGTTTCTAGCGTCTTGCTAGACTCTTTTTTATATATATTCCATCTTTGCCGTTCAAAAAAAAAGAAAAAATAGAACATAAACAACTAGAATAAAAGTTTATAAAAAAATGTTTTCAAGTAAATGAAAATTTCTTACTTTTTGAAGCCATTTTAATTCCTTTCATTTTAACAATTCATAAAATTTTAAATTCGCTCATTTGGATTATCAAAAACAATATTTAAAATAAAATAAAATACAAATGACATAAATTTCCCTATACCCAACCAAACATACTGTACTTACCTTTTTACGCATCATATGAAAAATTCCTTACTTTATCTACAACAAGCATCTAAGCCCGCGCGTTGCTGCGGGATGTTTGTCTTATACATCCGAAATTATGTATAGAACCGAATGCGAATCTGTTGTGTAATAAATCCGTTAAACAATCCCATGATTTCATAAAGTCATTCGATGATACGTTAGCAAAAGGCAGTTACATACTTAATATCCTACAGTTGCGTTAAATAGTTTGATGATACGGTAACAAAAGCTGGATTACATACTTATTGTCCTACAATTATGTTAAACCGTTTCATGCTACGGCAGCAAAACGTGGCGCAGAGCAAGCTTCCTTTTTCGTCTGGTGGCTAGAAACTTATACAGCAGCAAAATGATATAATCTTAGAGAAAACGATGTTGAGTTGCTTTTTTTTACCTGCAGGGAAAAACAATTAAGAAAATAAGTGTATCAATATGTGGGAAATCATATGAGGACAAAGCGAGGGCTGTGCGAAACTGATGTCATGTGAATCACTTCGGGATGCTTACCGTGTGATGTTCTGGTATCAGTTTTTATACTGTTCAGTCTTCTTTCCTTTTTTTAGTTGATGATGATAACTCTGAGAGAAGTGAACGCTTAGCTGAGGAGGCTTTTGGCTCTGTAGTTGTTCCAGCGTTTGTACTCTGCTCTTTTTCCTGCTCTGCAACTTCCTCAATAAGGTCATGCGGTGGTGTGGCTGCAAAAGTCATTGTATTACTTATTTGAGTTAGAAGTAGATGTTTTAAGTTCGTTTGATAAAACTTCTGGTGTAGTAAAGGGGGCTAAATTGCGTATTAGGATTAATTTTTCAACATTAATAACCAAGGCATGTATGTGTGTGGGAGAAAAAAAAACACATAAAAATATATGTGTCAAATTCTTTAAAACAAAACTTGAAAAAAGATGAGGTAATTAATAAACTTTAATGGTTTAATTTTAAATAAATTATATAGAGTTAAGTGTAAAGTTATAAATTTACAAAAAAATTTATAACTTAAAAAAAACAAAATACCATAAACTTATATATAACTTATAAAACAGGTAAAAAAATAAAAAAAATTGTATATAAAAAAAACATAATGTTACAAGCCAGCCCCGTGGAGCACGGGGATTTAAAAACTAGTGTAAGGGCAAAGGCTTTGGTCAGGCTTGACATGCTTAGAAACTCATGTCTCTAGTAATTAGACACATAGACAAACATTATGCAATCTTATTAGGATTTTGGTTTACACTTTTAATAATTTTTAAGCCCAACATACGTTTATTTAAATTTTACTCGACTAACTCTTGATGTAATATCTCAGTGAACAATCAAACCACCTTCTTAAGATTTTTCCTATTTGTATGTGTACTTTCATTAAAAATAAAGTTATTAGTAAAGATCATAGGTTAAGTTTATTTCATTATTGCTTTTGATGAAGTACGGCCACCCTTAAACGTTGAAAAACTATGGCTCTTTGCTGCACAACATAGTGGTGGCGTCGTGGCAGGCAGGGCAGGATTTGGGCCTGTGCAAAGTGGGCAACTGCATAAGGCCCAACATCCTAAAAGGGCTCATAATTCTGCCAAACTGTATCAAATGAAATGCAGCCCATTAAAAGCCCAAAATCACTTCTTGTTTTTGTTATTCTGACTCCTACTTCCTACATATCAAAGTCAGTCTCCTACATATCAAATCATTTCCCTTTATAATTTAAAAGGGTACCCCTATTGGTACCCCCTGCGCCCCCACTGAATAGTGTCAAAAGGTACAAAAGATTCTTTTTGTACCCTCTTTTTACAGTGAACGCAGTTTTTTATTAGTTTCTGTTCTGTAATTTTTGACAGTTTCATACTTTTGACCTGTTAAACTTTATATTTTTCGTTCTGTTTTTTCCGTGTCACAGTTTTATGACATATACAAAATTATAAAAATACAAAAAATATATATATAAAAAAAAACGCAAAAAACCCGGGGGGTACAAACGGTATTTCAGGGGGGGTACATATAACATAAGCCAATTTAAAGATACCCCTATTGGTACCCAATTTCATGAAAACTGATATCTTTATTATCTGGGAAATAAATTCTTTGTCCTTCTATTTACATTCTTCAATTTACGACCTTAACGTGTTTTTTTTAATTCTTCAATTTTAAAATAAAAATAGCAAGTTAAACTAGAGATAGTGTACATATGGCTGTAAAGTTTTTGAAACGTTAGTGAAGTTTCTAAAAACAATTTTAGAATACAAGGGGCCTAATTTGTAGTATTGCACGGGGCCATCTAAAACCACGGGCCGGCCCTGGTGGCAGGCATCAGGTTAGGACAGTAGGACATGTGACGGAGAAAGTACGCACTCCTAGTGATAATGAAAGAATAGCGCGGGATACTATACTTTCGGCCAATATTTGCATGTGAGTTGGTTTTCTAGGCGAAATGTATCGGGTTTGGGCGGCTATGGTCGTATATACGCTATCAACTAGTGATTACACATAGATAGTAAAGATGGCAATTCCAACATACTCCCTATTTGATTATGTAAACTATGAAAGGGCCTTGAGATAAAACTGTATAATGGGTAAGATAGTATATACCTAAAGGGCAAACTTGACGAGTACGTCTTGAGCCAACGTCTAATGCAATGAAAGTGGTTGCAGACATAAATATCAGACGTATACATTCATTTGCTAGCTAGGTTCATAAAAACACCAAGAAAATGCAAAAATAAATATGAGTAACTAGTACCGCGCAGCAGCACGCTAAAATTACAACGATGAGGTTGAAAGAACCCGGTCTCTTGTCTTGCATGGGTATAAACTTTAAAGAGGCAAATAGACAAATTCAAAGTTGTGAAAGTTTTCGCATTTTCTAATACATATATAGTATACGCATTTAGCTGTTTTATCGATCTCTATTCTAAAACAAGTAATCATACATTCATACGTTGTTGTAACATACTCTTGATCAACAACCACACAGCTACGCCTAAGCACCGCAGCACTTCTACAATGGCCATAAAGAACGCACCTTTATCTACAAGAATTACTAGTATTGTCCTATGTAAGGTCTCTAGCTAGCTAGGGGTGAGCAAAAGCCGAATGCAACAACAACGATGTCCAATCCCTCATATCGCAAGGTATGAGGAGGTAGAATGTGAACAAATCATACCCCTACCCTGGGATGAACCCGAGGGTAAAGAGACTACTTCCGGGTAGACCTCCGGCCTAGCGAAACCTAAAATATATCAAAACACAGATAGAGATCATACCTATAGTTATGGTTTAGCATTCGTTTACGAAGTAGCTTTGCATTTCAGTTTTGGTTTCCTTTGAATAACAGACAAGAATAATGATTGCTCAACAAGTCACAAACCGATTCGATCTGGTCGAGATCAAGAAAATAGAAAAAAATGATACGGCGCCGGGGAGATTCGAACTCTCGCGGGGAAACCCCATGTACTTAGCAGGCACACGCCTTAACCGCTCGGCCAAAGCGTCACTTTTAAATGTTCCTTCTTATTCTTGTTATTTATTTGGTATGTTTACTCAGGATGTTACATTTAAAATTTATTAAAATTTACACGAAGCCTTCTGACTGTATACAATAGGTTTGTCAATCAAGCTTTAAATCGACATTGGTGTTAAACTTAGATACAGAGTGATGCGTTTACTAGTCAGTTGACGTTTCGAGTCGTAAATGCTGACTTTCGGTTCGTGTTCGGTTTTGTATCCATAGTAGTATCATTTGTCCACAAGCTTAGAATGTTTCCAACCCAGTTGTTCGGATGGAGAGAGCGAATTTCCGAATGCTTTTACAAAATTCATAAGCCATTCGAAATTCGCTTCTACTCTCATCAATTGGAAAGTTGTAGAACCTTATTTCTCCTATGTTTTGAACAATTTTTCAATGTTTCTTTATAGACGTGTATTACCCTAACGCCGGTGAATTAAACTGGATTAAAGATGTAGATATCTCACCCTAAATAGCAAAGTTGTTCATTTTGTTTTTTTACATGCATGTGACATTGTTGATCACAGACTCCTGGATAACCAGTTTGTTACTTACATCGACATATTTACAAATTACAAATAAACGAGTGTCAATTAAGAAACGATTTGAAATATGATGTTCGTCCTCAACCTTATTCATGTTTGGCTATTCGATTTTATGGGAAAGTATGATAATTTTGAGCCTTGCTATCTAATCGATCTACGATCATAAGACCCCATTCAAATACGGGCCCTGTCTATAAATTCCAAATTTATGTAGTAAAGCACCTAAATGATATGATTCAGGGGTACGAAAACTCTAAAAGGGATGTGAAAAAGATATTCGGTTATTCGGGAGAAGGAAAGTGACTAAAATTGCTCAATTTCAGTTTCTGTAAGATCAAAGAAGTTTTTCATAACTGTGATTTTTAGCTTGATCTCTCAAAAGTTAGATAACTTTACTGATTATTATGATTAACATTGAGAGCCGCAAGCAAAATGAGGGGAGAATGTAACACGGACGTATATAAGCCAAGAATGCTAACAACATTTCTACGTGCGATGAACATTAATTACTCATTAGGGGTTGTATAAAAAAAAACTAGCAAGACCTTGGAAAAAATACATATAACAAGGCAAAGATAATGTCATGGAACAAGAAACTAACTAAAACTAAAAACTGCCACCCTTCAAAGAAAATGTCATGTACTTAGCAAAGATAACAAGAAGTAACTTTTGATGAAAACCCGATCAAGTAGGTCTCTGACACAAATGACCTCCATTCCACATGTTTCCACATATATAACAAAAATGATATCCACACCTGGCCACAACATATATAAATCAATAATAAGTGACTTCCTGAATTCAAACAGGAAACCGGAACAGGGCATGAAACTAACCTGCAAGCAATGTGTTCACAACCGGTGGTTCTTTCGACATAAAAGTTGCAGTTTGGGCATCTTCATTTTTTGTTTTTGGTGCAAGGTCCAATTCAGCATATTGTTCATCCGTGTGTGATTTCTCCTTTTTGATTCATAGTTTGCATTTATCCTTGCTAGTCCATCCCCGAATGCCATGATACCTTACACTGAGCGCAAAACAAGCGGTTGCAATGTGGGCATTCTGATGATGTCACGGCTTCTCCACCATCGTCCACCAACAGCGCTGAACAATCTTTAAACGGGCCAGTCGAATTTAGACCCTCTTGATCAGAGATTAACCAAAGCGTTATCCCAGCGATCCAATACTTTCTTTTGGCAACAAGGGACCAATTCGACACACTTAGGTTTTATCAAAATTTTGCAATTTGGTTCAGGACATGTTTACAGTGGTTATATTTTCATTGATCCTTGGCATCGATGTGTTTATAATGCCGTTCTGAGCAGGAAAAGATGCAAACTTCCGTTATTTTGCGACAACATTCAAAGGTTTGTCTTTCTATGCAAAAATGTTACAAATGACCTTCAAGGAATTCGGTTGTTTGCTTGGTGAGGCAGTGAAAGGTGTCTAGGGATTGATGATGCGAGCTGGATATCATCATCGATAGAGGAAACTTCGTCATTAGATAATTAAGTAGACCTCACGGAGCGAAAAAAATAATTGAGTGTACCCAAATACTTACGTATTTTATCAAGAGGTTGTTGGTATACTAAAATGACCATGGACCTAATATGGGGATATATCAAAAATTTCAAGGTGTTATATGACAAATTATACATACAAGTAAAGACTAGTATATGCAAAACCGTTTTCTGTTTTTACAGTAATTCGTTACTCCATTAACCACTCAATCGAGGGGATCTAGCTTGAACACTATGTTACGCAGTACATACCATGTTCATTTTTTTTAGTAGTGAAAGAAGTTTGTTTTCTTTCGAAAATGTAAACTTCAAAATAAGCTTATTAAAGTTTATTGAGTGCCACCGTCTGAAATACTTGAATCGCTAACCCAATTCTGTCTCACATAAACCAACCTTGACACACCATGTCCGCTTTAATTACTTTCCGTGAATGCAAAAACCTCACCTAATCCAAATCCCAAAAAATCCATCCCAAAAAAAGCAAAATTTATTAAGGAGGTGTTTGTTTCGGATTATATGTAGGCTTATGAGCTTATTTGATTTCGGCTTATATAACATAAGCTCATTTCCCGTTTATTTTGAGAGTTGTGCGCTATATAAGTGATTACGATATGATAAAAACTTATATATAAATCCCATAATAAGGTCTCGATATAAGCAGAAATCGGGGGTTATGCATATATAAGCGACTCAAATAAGCTCATAAGCCCACATATAAGCCGAAATCAAATAAGCTCATAAGCCCACATATAAGCCGGAACAAACACCCCCTAACTCTCCTAAAAATCGCGCATACACTATTCCACTACTACACTAGTCACAACAAGAATAAGAAAGAATTGCTCTAATCTAAATAAACTATTTTCACAATCATTTTGTTATGCCATTGAAAAAAGGGTTTTTCTAATATGTGCCCGCACATGATAAGGTGCAGACCAGAGCTTATGTGTCACGCCTGACAGACATGGTCAGGTGCTTGTGGAGTGTGATGATGATTAATAATAATACCTACTGACCAATCAGGCTGTGACACATAAGATCTGATCCCCCCTTATCATGTGCACTGAGGGAAAAACCCTTGAAAAAAAACATGAAAAAAAGAAAACATTTTGCTATGTGATAGAAAATGATAAATCGTTTCTTTGTATTCACTCATTTAAACAACCAAAACATATATATGTAGCAAAATGATCGAAACCCAAAGTAATTAACACAATCACTCATCCAAGATCTAGATGCATCAAACTATATATAATGCAACAAAAACAAGATATAACATAAGTGTATATACCAGATTGCTGTCGTTTTTTAGCCTTGATCACTTGTGAACGAGTACGAGGTAATTTCTTGGTCGAGTGCCTCTCGTTTTCTTTTCATTTTCCTAAAACTAATTTGCTTCAATTAATTTCAAATTGATTTAAATAAAGGGTAAGGTTATGCCAACACCCCCAATTATGATACTACCCCCTTACCCCACTTGTCCCTTTACCCCACTTGTCCCCACTTCTCCCCTGCTGTTGTATTTTTTTTTCTACTGACTCGCTAAAAATTAAAAAGTAAAAAAAACATAATTTTTTATCAGTTTCTGTTTCATATTTTTTGTTTCGCATTTTTTGTTTCACATTTTTACAATATAAACAACATTATAAAAATAAAAAAATAATAAAAAAAAATACCCAAAAACTTGATATACTTTCGACACATTTTTTTTTATTTTTCACGTTTTTTTATGATTTTCGTTTTTTTCGTTGGTTGAAAACGTATTTAACATGCGAAATCCCTGTGATTAACCACTAATACAATCAATATGATATTATGTTAAAATCACATACTTTTTCTGATCGGGTTATTGAAACGAAATTATGTTATCTTGCTCACTAACTAATGTTTTTTTTAAACATTATTTAGTACGCGCGGATATAATGGGTGCAGATTCTAAAACATAAGACTCTTTGCGCCTTCCGGATAAAACACACCACTAAGGCAAATGACTGAATTAAATGGTTTCAAATATAAGTTGATAGAAACGTAAATATATGCTTGACATTAATTTTGATTTTGATTAGTAAATATCATTTAATTGAAATAACAATTATGATTTACATCTAAAAAGTTATGAAACTTAGAGTTCTCGGTGCAAGGGGTTGTAAGCATGTTATAGGTTTGTTTTTGGTACCTATAACGCCATGAACTGCACAGTGTTTTAAAAGGCGCGCCTTGGCGTCGTCTTTGCGGCACCAAGGCGTGAGGTGTAGCCTCGCCGTTACGATATGGACTTTGACGTTGGCTTTAGGCAAAGCGTGGGTCAAGGAGTCAAAAAGCGCGCAAAGGCACGCTAAATTGCAAGGCGTGCCGCCATTTTTAGAAGCTTTTAAAAAAAATAAGTTATTTTGTATTTGGGCTATTTCTTTTTGGGCTTAGTAATTTTTAACTCAATTTTGATTATGCATTTTTTTATATCTTTGGACAAACTATTGACTATAGTATTTCATATTACTTTTATGCATATCACCTTTTATAAACTCGATATGTGTAAGAAATATTATATTATTATACAAATTTATAAATATTATTTTGCCGCTATAGTTACGCCTTGAAAGACGTCATGGCTTCGCAAAGGCTCTCAAGGCTTGAGGCGTGGTCATGCCGCCACGCTACGCCTCACGCTATTTATAACCTTGACTGCATTGTTGCTGACGTTATAGGGTCGTTATTGGTGCCTATAATGCTTATAATGGTCGTTTTTGGTTTAACTTTTTTTAATTCTTTACCTAGGTTTATGTCTGTGTGATGTTTGTGTTTGTTTTTGTGTTATAGTGCTTGTGTTTGATTTTACTTTTGTAAGTTTGATCTCTTTTTTTTGACGAGATTAAAGAAAATATTTGTTGGGCCAATTTAAAATCCAATGATCTCAGACTAAGACTTGAACATAAAATATCCCAAGTATAAATGAAGTCCCCGAATGATAAAACATTCATAAAGTCATCTTCAGAGTTATCTAGACACTAAAGAAATCTCGCCACTTAATGAGACGAAACTTGATAAGTAAAGCCTGAACTTGAAAAAAGGTAATGACGTTAGTGAGTGATGACAATAACTCACTGACTCCTCTTTATCTACTCAACAAATCAAAGACATTATGAACTTGAATTTTCTTAGGAAGATAGTTAGTATAACATTTATGAAAGAAAATCAAAGAAAATACAAGAGTTGGTAGAAAAGAGCAACCAGTTGTCAACAGTGTTGCCTAATGTGGGATTGAACACATTCCGAAACAGAAACATTTAATGTAAGTGTACTACAAAGTTAAATACTCGAAACGTCCCTACTACACCACGAGTATCCACATTGATCTTTACCTATACAAGAAAATGTTGTAAATCAATAAATGCTAAAAATGTGCAATTAATGTGATACACATTAACGAGAGCATTTACTCTTTCAAAGAACTAAGCCCATGGATCCATTTAGAGTGTTAGCTTACATACCTTGATTTGTGTTTAACTTAGTGAGGAGATCATAAATTGTCATTCATAGATTGTTATTCCACACACAATTTTAGTAAATTCTTTGATTAATTTCTAATAAGAATTTAAACAATGAAACATAATTCGACGAAATTGTTTTACGTATCTATCTTGCTAAACTTTTTATACTTTACTAGCATGTGAGTTATTTACTTAAATTAGTTAATATTTGTAACTTGTTCATTTTAAACCTTGTTACTATATATGTATATATTTTTATTAGTCATTTAGAGTGTTTTTGTTACACCGTTAGCCTCTGTTATGTTTAGAATGTTTGTCCTTGAGTTATTTCTCTTACATTTTTAGTCCCTAAAATTTATAAAAGTTCATTAGAGTTTATAAAATAAAATATTTTTTAATTTGTTCATTTTAAACCTTGTTATTATATATGTATCCAAGTGCACACACCTATAATATGTATAGCTAATGGGCCGTTTTCAACATTTTGTCCGTTATAGGAATGTTACTTAGGTAAAAACAAACGTGACAGATCCGGATGAAACTTGCGGCATAACCCCGCATGCACCTAGTAGTTCATGGTTTTGTTTAAAGATCGTTAACTTGGTTTCCTATATAATTTTTCAGTTGAAAAACCACTTCAAATATACAAGAACACAAATAAAAAATGATGTTTCCCCTATATATCACTCCACCCGGCTAACTCGCCCACCCCTACTCACGATACCATTAATTTACTTCGACACCCTATCCCTTATAGTGCCTAGATCGCGCATTGGTTTACCTACTTTTTCGCGTTCTAATCATTACATACAATTCACGGGTACACATAGACACCTTATCGGCTGCTAATCGTAGTCGTTAGAGAGTGGAAATTACCTGCATATGGATAGTTGCATGCTGACAAGGAGTTGTGGGTTGTTTAATTAAGACATCACTTCGGGCTGGACTTTGTGGGTGCGCTTCTGATCATGCATACATCGTTCACTTTCTTATTCCTCATTATTTCAGTATGGCGAGCTATTCACGAGCTTGAGTAAATTCTTTGATTAATTTCTAATAAGAATTTAAACAATGAAACATAATTCGACGAAATTGTTTTACGTATCTATCTTGCTAAACTTTTTATACTTTACTAGCATGTGAGTTATTTACTTAAATTAGTTAATATTTGTAACTTGTTCATTTTAAACCTTGTTACTATATATGTATATATTTTTATTAGTCATTTAGAGTGTTTTTGTTACACCGTTAGCCTCTGTTATGTTTAGAATGTTTGTCCTTGAGTTATTTCTCTTACATTTTTAGTCCCTAAAATTTATAAAAGTTCATTAGAGTTTATAAAATAAAATATTTTTTAATTTGTTCATTTTAAACCTTGTTATTATATATGTATCCAAGTGCACACACCTATAATATGTTATAGCTAATGGGGCCGTTTTCAAATTTTGTGTTATGAGAATGTTGTAAGGTAAAAACAAACGTGACAGATGGATAACTCCCGCACCGCACCTAGTACGTTATGGTTTTGTTTAAGATGTTATTGGTTATATAAATTTTCATTGAAAAAAACTAAAATATCAAGAACAAAATAAAAAATTGAGATGTTTATAAACCAAGGCAACCTGCACTATACGACCATAATTTACTCAGAACCCCATATCATATAATGCAGATTGCCTTGGTTTATACTTTTTTGTACACAAACAATAGAGGGAATGACCATATCGGTAATTAGTTTAGAGAATGGAAATTTATGCATATGGATAGTTTATGCAGAAAGGAGTTGTGGGTGATTAATTAAGAGACTCTTCCGGGCTGGACTTTGTGGGTGCGTTTGATCTTGCAAAAGTTATAACTTATAACCTCATTATTTCACGTATGAGCTATTCGAGTTGAGTTCGTGAACTGATATTATACTATAGTATTATAGAGTAGAAACAAGCATGATTGTCCGCGCGTTGCTGCGGGACATTAATTTTTTTTTTTCTTTTTTTTTTCGGTTTCATGTTTAATAGTTTGTTTTTTTTATATGTGCTTATATGTTGGGCTTCATGTTTAAAGGTTTGTTTTTTTTGCTATTTAGGTTTTTTTTAATATAATTTTATGAGATTTTGGTAAATATGTGTTAAGCATGATTGCCCGCGCGTTGATGCTGGGCGTTAATGTTTTTTTTGTTTTTTTTTATTTTGTGTGAGTTTATTTTTCCGGTCTTATGTTTAATAGTTTGTTTTTTTATATGGGCTTATGTGTTGGGTGTCATGTCGTGGGTATTTTTTGATCTGAATAAATCAATACTTTTGTAAAAAAAATTTCCTATTTTGTGCCGAGCAATTTTTTTTATATTATTTTGTGCGGGTTTATTTTTTCGGTCTCATGTTTAATAGTTTTTTTTATATGGGCTTATGCTTTTTGCCTCATGTCGCGGATATTTTTTTATCTGAAAAAATCAGTACTTTTGTAAAAAAAATTCTATTTTGTGTCGAGCAATTTTTTTTTAAAGTTGCCTACTAAAAAAAAATTGTCAAATGGGCCGGCCCAAAATGAGAGCCCAATAGGCCGGGTACTGTAGCGGAGCTGCCAAAACGATAGCGTTTTAACCGCCATATAGTATATATATATAATTAGGAACCACGCCATGTTTTGGCAATTAAAAAAGAGGAAATTTTCAAGAGCAACGATGTAAAAAAAAAGTTTTAAAACGCACCCTGAAATATGCTAAACGTTACAAAACCGACTTTGAACTTTAACATATTTTTGACTTTTTTATATAATAAATTTTATTTATCAAATATGGAACCGTATATCTATCGATTCATTCGAAAAAAAATGTCACTTAAAAGAGCGTCGAATTGCGTACAAAATGAGCCCAATATTGCAATGCTTCTGACATGCGTATGATTTTATAAAAAAAATTGAAGTTTAATATATATATATATTTAAAAAACATTTCAAAACGCACCCTGAAGTATGCTAAATGTTACAAAACTGACCTTAAACTTTAACATATTTACGACTTTTGTTATATAACAAACTTTATTTATCAAATATTGAGCGTATATCTATCGATTCATTCGAGAGAAAAAAAATGTCACTGAACAGATCGTCGAATTGCAAACAAAACGAGCCAAATATTGCAATGCTTCTGACATACGTACGATTTTATAAAAAATGTTAAAGTTTAATATATATATTAAAAATATTTACGGAAATAGACTTTGAGGTTATCGGTTCGTTGCAAGGTGAGTCTCAACGACTGACAAATAGTACTTGACGTTATCGATCCGTTGCAAAAGCAGTCCCGCACGCTCCGCAGCAGCGCGCAGGTTACGAACCTCGTTAGCTATAGGTTCACGAGCAAAAAAATTTGAGCTTACCCTATTAAGTTCTCTAATTTCAAATAAGTTCGTGAGCACGGAAAATAAGCTAATTCCTGGGTCGGTCCTGAGTATTTTGATACCCTGGGAGAGCAGGTATATAAATGCCCCCTGTTTTAAAAAAATAACACATTATCTTTGGTTTGTCGCTCAAATAAAGCCCGCATATAAAAACTTGATAAATTATAAACACGATTTTACTTGGATAGTTTTAGGATATGCGCATAGTATTAACTTTACTTATCTGAAAACAACAATTTTATTTTTATTTTGTCTGCTTACTGATAAGACAGCACATTCTTTTTTTTCTTTCTAAATTACACTTTTTTGTTCAACTAAATATTAAGAAAAGATGGCATCAGCTACTAGTTTTAAGCCCGTGCATTCACTGAGTTTAAACATTATGTTTTTTTTTTAAATATATATAATTTTTATTTTTTCTGTTTTATAAGTTATGTATAGAGTATTATAGAAATTATATGAAGATAATAAATTTATTAAATTTTTTAATCTTGACAAAATTAATTCAATTTTGACTTTTTATTGACCAATCAGAATGCACGATTTTGCTTACCTGGCAAAATCAAGCCATTTGATTGGTCCAATTTTTTAATTCATAAGATTCAATTTGATAGAAAACTATGAAATGATGTAATTCTTTTATTATATAAAAGATAAAATGGGAGATTTGATCAACGTAATGTTATATAAAATCAATATGAGTTAACATACATGAAATGTATATTCGATGAATTAAGTTGATATACACAAACCAACATGATGTAATAATATTTATATGATATACATTGTATATACATACATTCAGATTAACACTGCAATTATTGGTCTTACCAAAATATAAGATGGTGGTACTAAAATATTGTAAAAAGTTGTAAAGAAAAAAAAAGAAAAAAGATATAATCAAATTACTTTCCCTATGTACCTAACGAATAGTACTGTTCTTTTTTCATTTTTTACACAACACGCCACCTGACCAAAAGAGTCATCGTCTTCCTCTCCCTTTTCTCGGTAACACATGTTTTACCAGACTACAACTTTTTTTTTTCCGGCAAAAACCTTTTCTAAAACCAGTCCAACATGTTACTGGTCCGTTTGACCATCACAACATCATCTTCATCATGTATAACCGATTCA
>BQNB010005904.1:59918-99969 GCA_026074375.1 Tanacetum coccineum | reverse complement strand
CATGGATACGGCATATTGACTACCTGGATGTTATCCAGTCTTTATTTTTCTGCAATTTAATCTTTATTGTCAATACAGTCTATACAGCGTATTCATTAAATGAATATAGCGTATTAGACAACTGACCAGTCAATACAGGTTTCAATATGGTGTATCATAGGGAATGGATACGGCGTATCAACTTCTTGTACAGTTTTTAGGTGTTTATTTTGAGTCTAACCAACGAATACACGGAGATAGAAATTGCATTTGTTTTCTGAGAATTTATACAAGACCTTCTGAAGGGAAATCGACGAATGTTGGTAGAGAATTTACAAATCAGGAGAACTTGAAGTGTTGGAGTCTTGAAACCTCAAGGCGGCTGTTCAATACGAATTCTTGCTCAATTAAACTCAACATGGAGAATCTACCGAGCAAATATCAGGGGAGTTTCTCATTCTAATTCTTTTTAATTCTCGTATTTAATGTTTTATCTATACAACGAGGACGTTGTATAATTCAAGTGGGGGGATGGAATTAGAATGTTTACTTGTCCTATTTTTCACATCAAAATGGTTAAATTATGCTCAAATTTAAAAAAATTTCAAGCATACTTTTGTGAAATTACTTGATACATAACCCGTACACAATAACCCTTGTCAGATATTGTGAGGATTTAACCTATCCCTTTCCAAATGTTTACCCAAATTCCACAAAAATATGAGTGTGTCAGTGATGTTGTAGACTTTAGAACTTGGCTTGGTATATCACTCGAGACCTCAGTGATGAGTACTATAGATTTAGATGGAGTAACTTGTTTAAATTGGTAAATTTTAGGATTACACCAAAAATGCCTTTACATGTTGCTTATTAACTAACTACTCTCATTTTAAGAGTAAGAAACCCCTAGAACAACCCGTAGAGCCAATCCTTTAGGAATTACACCAATTATTTGTTTCGTTACACCTTTACACCTTAGCCTACCCTGTTAGATTAAGTTTATTTTACAGTTACTAGTTGCTTAAAGTGTAAAGTTTGTATTTCCCGAGTCTTGTGTCTATTTTGGTACGGTTGGAAGAAATTTGCACATCGCAAATGGGAATGTATATTATAGTCAAAACTTATGTATTTTTACTACCATCACAATTAATGGTACATCCGAAGAACGAAGAATTATCGAAGGAATTATCCGGAATTATTATGATCGTAAAGATGGTGAGACTACACCGAGTTTCGTAGTATAGTGTTATTAAAAAAATCGAAAAAATTAGAAAAATAGAAATAAAAAGAGAAGGAAAGTTTGAAGATAATCGTTTCGCAACTACCGAAGGAATTACACGAAGGATCGATTATTCGTTGATACAAATCGACGATGTAGAGTATTGTATAAAGTGGAAGATATCGCCACTTGCCTTGTAAAGTATGTAAAGTATGGGATGTTTGGGAAGTTGACCGTTATGGGAACGCCAACTTAGGTTGTTGTTTTTGATCTATGATCAAGACGTTGTAAATAGTTGTGTCTTTATCATGGTAACGGTCGGGAAAAAGTGTCTAG
The DNA here is from genome assembly GCA_026074375.1 of Tanacetum coccineum. Lineage (NCBI taxonomy): Eukaryota > Viridiplantae > Streptophyta > Magnoliopsida > Asterales > Asteraceae > Tanacetum > Tanacetum coccineum. Next base: position 98,435 of record BQNB010005904.1, on the reverse strand, counting down.
CAACTTGTATTTTAGACTTAATCTATTTGTTTCGTAACTTTTATTTAACAACAATTTATTTCTCTTTCCTAATGACTAGCCGCTGGTTTTACGCGAATGAGGATGTGTACGAGCAAGCATGTCTATTTCGTTGTTACAGCCATGTATGCATGTCTCAGCTGCCTTTTTGGTTTATGAATTTTGGTGAAAGTTAGATGGTCCCTACCCTATATCATTCTTCATCCTAACCATTGGTTAAATTCGAATGACGATGTGATCAAACACACATGTCTATTCCATAGTTACGGTCATGTATGTGGGCTTCAGCTGCCTTGTTGGAGTGGTACTTCTGGTGAAATATTGAAAAATGATCAACCTTAAGCCTTATCATACACACCCATGATTAACCAATTATAAAACTTGTTACGTCCCTTAGCTTTAGCGGTGGAGATATGTATCTTTGCCAAGCTTATGATAGAATACTCGTCACGACCGAGCAATTGAGCGAATTAGTTACATGTTACCACATAGATTAGTTGAGTGATTTGAGTGTTTTCATCTTCCTATTTCGTGAGGTTGTTTGGTATGTACTGTAATAATAGATAAAATAAATGTTTAACGAAATATCCTTATGATATATTTATTATAAACTTCTTAGCTACTTGAGGACAAGTAGGATTCAAGTGGGGGATATTTGATAACATCAAATAACGTCTATTTTATAGCATCATTTATCCCATGTAATTAACCCATTTTGTATAATTATTGCAAGAATTGTTACTTAATTGTTTATATTTAAAAAATTGCAAGTAATTATGGGTACTTGGGTTTAATATTAACAAAAGGGCGCATTATGGAGCTTAACGAAGATATTTGAAGAGTATACTATTCTGACAAAACCAATATGCCGTATCCATCAAGAAGAACGGCTATCACTTGCCTAGCACTCAACCAAAGACCACAATAGAAACATGATCAATACACTGTATCCAGAGAAGACCAATACGCCGTATTGGAGATATAGTATGTGAATATTCTGGAAGATATTAAACGTGGTCCCTACTCCAAGAAACCCTAATACGCCGTATCCAATATTCTGGAAGATATTAAACGTTCGGTGTGTGTATTACCTGGTGGATCATTTGGGGCTTACCACTTAAATTAATACTAGTAGTGCTTCACTTGTACGACAAGAAAAATTGTAGTCTTGGACTTCCTTATTTGGTCACCACCTCGCTTTTATTGTGGTGCCTGGACAGACCTTTTTCACCAACGTGTTATTTTAACTAGTCTTGACCAACCCCCGATGCCACTAGACTAAAACAACAGGTCCGGACCAGAACCATCCTTCGATCGTCCAGCTATCTCCGGACTACCGTTTTAGCATCGGGTGCTTATATCATAAGTCTCTTCAAAGGGGTAAGTTTAATTGTGACCGCCTCCTTTAGATGGTCTGGACCTGAGGTTTGCTCCGGAGGTTAGCTTCAGAGGTCTGCTCTGGAGGTCTGCTCTAGAGGTCTGCTCCATAGGTCTGCTCTGGAGGTCTACTCCGGATGTCTGTTCCAACCTAGCGTGATTTGCGCCTGTCTAATCTTTGGGCTTAAGAGAAGCTGATGTGTGGACATCATAGAATAACCAATTGTGAAATCTATGAGAGGGGTGAATACGTTTCCATTTAAAAACTTAAAAATATTTTGTATCAAATTATCCATCAAGTTAGATGCAATATGATAAGTGCGAATAATGCATCTATATCCACTAGAACATGTCATAACAATATAAGCACAATCAACACACATATAGATCTAATGCAAATATAAATGTAAGGCGAAAAGGTAAATAAAGATGATAAATAGAAAAGTAAAAGAAAGAACAAACTGTATGGGATGAATTAAAGTGATTCGGTCAATGAAGGCACCTCATACTACGCCTACATACATCCCGAGTACCAAGCTCGAGAGTTACTTCACTAGTCAACAAGCTCCCTTTAGGCAGAGAAAATCAAACACAACTAAGCTTACACCGATTTCTGACACTAAGCCAAATGTCAAATTCTAATCCTAGCTAGAACCAATCTATCACAACTAACCGCACTACTTCACAACAATTCACAACTTCTCTTCACCATACAACTTTACTTTACTTAACGACTTCACTTCACTTCATGACTTCACTTTACTTCACAACTTTACTTCACCACTTCTTCACTACGATTCACAACTTCTTCACTAGGATTCACAACTTTACTTTACTTAGACACTACTGTGATCACACCAATCTAACACTACTTACTAAGATCACCCCGATCTAACTATACTTCTTATGATCACCACGATCTTACAACTATACACACCATGATCACCATGATCTAACTATTACACAAGTTTGGAATACATGGCTCGGATCTAGTACTTGTGTGTAAGACATGCATGAATTCACTAACTACATAACTTCTGTATCTTTAATGAAACGAGAGTTTTTTCTCTTGCACTTAGGAGGAATAAGCTAGAACTCAACTATGGAACCAAATGCTGTATAGATTCATGAATCAACAGGTTTATTAGAATATGTGATGAGATGTAATAAGAAACTGATTTTAAGACAGAAAGAAAAGGTGCAAAAGGTTGGAAAATTAGTAGGGAATAGTCCAATATTTATAGGCAAACTAAGGGAATCTTTTTGTCTGGGCGGTCCCCTTAATTAGGGTGCCGGTCCCCTTAATAATTAAGGGGACCGCCCTTATAATTAAGGGGGCCGCCCAGGCCAGACGCTCCCTTTTTGTCTTTTCTGGAACATTTCTAGCCGTTTTTAGGTAGAAAATTTAAATTCAAAATATTTATTTTGAATAAAACATTTCTTTTAAATCTAAAAATGTTTTGTAAAAGTTATAAAAATGTTTGTGACATTTTTATAAAAAAATATGAGGTTAAATAAAAATTCCTTTGATCAATAAATAAATTTAGCATTTATTTAACCTTAAGTGATTTGCGTCGGGTGCAAACTTCGTAGAAGCAGACTTGAGATGTCGAGAGATATTGTCATATGAATGCATTGATGATTTATGATCACGAGTAAGTTAAGCACTTTACGTTATGTGTTATAAGTTACATGTTTGTCATCACCAAAACATGAAGAGAATGTATAGAGTAAATATCGTAATATTTCTACCAACAAGGTGTAATTGAATTTTTATTTTAAATATTCTAATATCTATCCTTTTTTCTCAGCAAGAAAAGGAGTAGTTGAGATTTGTTCTTTAGTATGCGAGAAAAGTATGGTATGTAAAATAACTCTCCTTTTAATTAATACCCTTAGACTTTATATTTTATTTAAAAACTATATGTATGTTGTTGTTATTTATATACATTATTTAAAATTTAAAAATGAAAGCATAAGTTATTGTGATATTTAAATTCATACACGAGATTGTGCATATACGAACGAAGTCATGTTATTCTTTTTTGTGAGATTACACTACAAAAAAGTTGGCTTTTAGGACCTTTTTCTGCAACATATATTTAAGAAGCGTCCAAAAAACACATCTAATATGACAAGTTAGTTTATTAGTCCTATTATTATAAAACCTTATAGGACATTTCATGTATTGGTCTTATTAGATGAGTTTAATAAAACACTTACTCACTTGAGTCTCGTTATGATATAACATAATACAAGTTTTCATGAAATATATATAAATACAAATGATGGTTTAGCCTCGCATGTTTTACAGAATGCAAGAAGATGAATCAATTCAAACAACACAGAGACATATATGATCATTGATTATTGATAAATAACCTTACTTTGATTAAAAACTTGGTTTCAAGGCTAGTATAATAGGGTTTTGAGGCCTAATAAAATAGACCTACTAAAGCGTTAGAAGGACTAGGGTTCGTCTCCCTAGGTTTATACAAAGTTACACACTTAAAACCCTAAAAACGGTTTTATATTTATAGAGATATCGACGCGACGACGTCGCTTAGAAATCCTGACGTTGTCGCCACGTAGATGATTCTATATCCTCTTTAAGTCGGCCATGTCCTGACGTCATCACGAAATTCCTAACGCCGCCACTAGACACATCACGACGGCGTCGCTTGATGCCTGCGACACCGTCTCCACGTACTTTATGCATAAATCTTCAAGAGATTTGGTGTAGGTCCGTAATCTTGTATGTTTCTTCTCTAAATGAGCCCAAGTCACGTGTATTTCCTCTAAAAGCCATCCAAGTGCTAAAAACCTAAAAACAAATGATTAAGCACATAATCTGGGCATATTTGCATGATTTAGGGGGTTAATATGGAACCCTGAAAATAGTGTATAAATGACAACTTATCACCTGCATATATTGCATCGATAATCAGAATGTTTTGTAACATACGAGGAAGAAGCTGCATAGAGTCATTAAGATCACATTTACAGTTATATATTTAATCACATTTTCTACCCTATAATAATTGTCTCATATCTCTTGATATTTTGGATATCAATTGATTCAAATATGTATGAAAAAATATTTGGGGAGAAAAATATTTTGATTATATATATTAAGCCTTATCAGGAACATTTTAATCACCCCCCCTTAATTTCTGAGGGTATTATATGGTGTTGTGTACGTTATTTGAAAGATTTTGAAATTTCTTAAATAATTCTTGAAAAATTTCGTTAATCAAACATCTTATATATGCTATTGTGTGTCTTACACTACTTATTTACGTATTCATGAGTTTTATAATCACGAGAATTGACTTGAAAGAGTAGAACAAAGTATGACAAAGTCATATTGTCTGCTAAAGCAGTCTAAGGTCTTCCTCGTATTCCCTTCCACCAACAAACTTTTCCAAGCTCCTCATCAACCTTCTTTCCTAAGACGTCAATCATCGGCGCCTCACCATGATGTGAGCCGTTGTCATTGTCTTTGTACTCCAACTCCTCAAGGTATAGCTTTGTTATACCCGTCCTCAAATTGGTTGCCATGTCATGAAGAGTATCCCGAACTGATTGGAGTGTACCGTCACTGAACTTGTGGAGCTCATTAGAACGCCTTAATCTCTTTCTGTTTAGCTTGTCTTTATAAATGACTCCTTGAGGATCTAAGAGAGTGGTATATGGTGCTCTTCAGGAGAGGTCTTTATCACGTGTTCTTGGCTTGGATATGTTGAGCTTTTTTTGTTAGGTAGCTTTCAACGCCAGGTGAAGGTCCTCCTCTCTTATAATGACAATACGTCTTGTATGACATACTTATGCCACAAACCAAGTCGGACCAATGATGTCATCTTTTGAAGATAATGTGCTTGTTTTAAACAATGTGAAGCACATGTCCTCGATCTCGTTCAGATGGAGTCTTGGAAAGTCGGCCTTCATGAAACTTGTATAATTGCTGATCTGCTTTCTACTTCAATCTCCTTCCAAATGACCATAACCATGCCATTGTTAAAATTGACATTGGTCAATGCCAGAATTCTCTTCGTGAGTATACATCATGTTTGGTACCCTAATTACTTGGCATATCCGTTAAAAGGTTTGTCTTTTGGATCTCCGTTGTGAAGTACCTATAAAGAGCACAGGTTTGTCATACACTACTTTATTGGAACTCTTTATCGTGGGGTACCCATATCTTCAATTCCTTCAAGTCGTTCTTAGCAGCCTTTGTCTTGGTTAAAGAAGTCGTGTATGTTCTGTTAGTGCTTCCTCCTTGTAATTATGCCAAATCATTGTTAAAGAAGTAATCAGCCAGGACAATCAGACGATTTCTTGATTTTACTAGAGGTAGTGGTTTGCTTAAGTCGAATGGATATCTATCTCCTTCAGGGTTGTTCCAGTCTAATTGATCATTCAGTGCATTGTAACATTCTTCCATATTATATTCGAGCTCCACATAAGTCTTGCAAGTTCCTTGAGAAGATTGTAAACCGGTCCTACCAAATCAGCTTTTGTTAGATCACTAATGTATAGGCGGTTCATGGTAAATGCAGTGAAGTTGATAGGAGTGCTCATTAATTCATTGAACATTTTAGAAGGTTTTTCTGCTTTGGAAAGATCACCAAGCCAGTTCTGAGTAGGTTCATCATCAACTGTTTTGCTTGTGTTCCATTCAGGATCAGGAGTAGGAGGTCTTTTAGGTTTCTCAAACCAGTCCTTTAGATCAGCCTTGACAATGGGTGGTTCATCAGTCTTACCCATGTCTTCTCCTAGATTCTATGGCAATTGAGTATCTTCAGCTTCAAACACTGTCTCCTCTGCTTGTGCAGACTTCAGAAGATTTTGGCTGAGATTTGGTATGCCTTTGGAGGTATTAGTTGACTTTGCCTTCTTTGATTGGTTAGGTCTTACTCGTCTTCTTTCTCTTTAACCCGTGGTCTGGTCCAGCAGGAGGGTATTCATCTCTGTCATCATCATCTGGCTTTCTTTTCTTCAACTTGTCAGCAACCCCTTTGTTCATGGCATCTTCATCCTCAAGTATTGACTCTATGAGAGCATGATATAGAGCCATGTGTTTGGGATTTATGTCAAATGACTTGGATTTAGTCATTGTTTCGAACAAGGTTCTTTTTTGATCAAATTATTTCAGTACAGCTTTATCAGATGAAGTGATGGTATACTGAGACTCTTGTTGTTTTGCTGCATGCTCCATCTTGATTTTGCGGATATCTTCAACACTTTTTTGAGGTTTCTGTTTCTGTTTGAGCACTTCTACGACATCTGCTATAACGGAGTGCTCCTTAATGAATTCTGCAGTATGTATCTGGAGCAGCTTATGAAGAGCATCATCCAGACTTGTTCCAAGGTACTCTTTTACAGCTGTCAGAACTTCAGATTTGACTGTTGCAAGGAGTGCTGAAGATTGATCAACATTTTTGAGCTCTTTGACTTCCTTTTCCAAATTCGATACTCTAAGATGGAAAGCAGAAAGGGTTTTAGATTCTTGAACTGCAGGAGTTGAGGTTGTAGCCTCAGTAGTTGTTAGAGTTGGGATTGGTGTTGATTGTTGAGAATGAGGAATAAATGGAGGAATAGGTGGAGGAATGGTTGTTGCAGGTGAAGTTTGTAACTGTTTCAGAAATTGTGAAAGAACTGTGGGTTTAGGGATTAATGAAACTGGTACAATGAGTAGGAGAAGAATGGTACTTGGCATTTCATGTTGAATTGAACATCCAAATAGAATTGATTTATTCTTACCGAAGTAATGTTATTCAAGGTTGGAAATATACTACCATAGTTGGATAAAACAGATTAACTGGAACTTGCAACCTGAGTAAGAGTAGTAGTAGTTGTTGCCTGAGCTTCATCCTGAACTTGAGCACTTGCAACCTCTTGATTAACTTCCTCGAGCTCAGTATTTACCTTTCGTATTAGTTCTATCTCCTCTTCACCATTGCTTTGATTCTTTTCAACTCCGGACCTCACATCATCATACATTTTGTGGAAATAGTAGGGGGGGAGGTTAAGAGTTTATATGTTTCGTTTTACGTTTAAAAAGTTTGACTTTTTAAATGCTTAGATTTCGAGTTGTTTGTTATACCAATCAACAATGTAAATATCTAAACTAATATAAATATCAATCACAACAAGATATAAAGTGATGAGAGAAGGAACAATCAAAACCAAGTTTTTTTACTATTGTGTAAACAAGATCCTTCAGGCGGACGTTAGAGAAATAGTTACACGTCGCTTACGTTATTTTTCGAAACTAAAGCTAATGTAGAGTCCTAAGCTTAGCTAGAACCAATCTACCACTTCACAAAACTATTCATCACAAGATCTACAGTATCGGATTTACACCAATCGAATCACACAATTACACAGTAAATTACAATAGAGATTTGATACTTAAAAGAAGAGAAGAGAGATCACTAAATAATAATTTGTTTCTTGACGAATATGAATGTTCTTCTTTTGCACTTGATAGAGAGGAGAGATGAGAAGAAGAGATTAGATCACTTGAAACAAGATCAAACAATGTTAGTGATCAAGAGATTTAGTGAGAGAAATAAGGTTTTTAGAGAGAGAAAAAAGACTGGAAAAATTCGTGCAAAGAGGTGTGTTTCTTTTTTGTCAGAAATAGTGTAGTATTATAGACAGTTTGGGAATCCCACGGTCATATGCAGGCGGTCCCGATATATTGTGGGGCGCCGTGCCTATAAGGAGGGCCTCCTAGTAGAGCTCGTCCTGTTTTGTCTTCTTTATGGGGAAATGTTGTATCTGGTATGGAAGCTTTTATTTTATGGGGAAAATTTGAATTTCAAATTTAAGTTTTAAATAAAAATTTTCTTTTAATTAGAAATATTTTGTATATTTATTTTTGTGAAAATACTTTTGTAAAAATGTAATGGTTAAGAAAAAATATTTTCTTGATCAATAACATTTTTAATGATTTGTTTGTCCCATAACTTAATGTGATTACTATATTAGAAATGGAATTTTACGATTAATAATTTGTAAACGTTTATTTTTTCATAAAGTTTTTACAGTGTGTTATTTTACATATACATTGAGAGGTCGAAAAATATAAATAACGTGTTTTAGACATTATTTGTATTAACAATCTCCCTTTTTGTTGATTGTACAAAAATTTAAATCTTTTTGTATAAAATTAAATGTTTCAAGATTTTTAATGGTTTTCATTCATTCTTCCCTTTTTGTCGAATTCTAAAATGTTGATCGGCGAATGGTTGTAGAAATAAAATAGTCAACGGTTATCATGGTCTCCCCATTGGATGTATTGCTCTCCCTCGTTTTGTTTTTTAGTTTGGTACCAAGGAAACCGTCATACGAAATTTGTTTGTACCAAAACTAAGTTATAGGTACAATTGCATGACTTTATATCCCAAATAGTAGCACTAAGCAATTCATTCATAGTTTAAATCATAAAGTAGTTTCATTCATTACTTAAGAAACTCATACAAGAAGCATTGATTGCAATCAAAACGAAATAAGAGATAACATAAAATCATACTATGATGGTATGAATCATTACAAGTGCTATGAAGACCATCAATCTTGAACAAACTCAAATGATGTCCCAAATCGCAACTAAAATCCACAATCTCTTAGGTGGTGTTTGTTTTTCAAAAAGAGCCTCTTAATCTAACTCATTCAGATGCGCTCAGACATTTGGCCCATTAAGTGTGTTTTTTTTTTCTTCGTTTAGACGCGGTCAGAGGCTGCAACATCTTAACCAACTAGATGTGGATGGGGGGTCTTGGTGCCTCTTAATATCACTTCATTCTCTACTTTTATTTTTTGTTTTTTTTCTTTAGTTTGTTTTTTTTTCTTTCTTTGTTTTGTGCGATATTTTTTTACTCTCTTTTTAATATTGATACTATGTTAAAACGAATTTATTTATTTTATTATATAAATAATGTTCAAAATACTAATGATGATAATGCTTAAACATTTAAAAGTTTTTCAAACAATAGTAATAATATATAACTAGTTTGTAAAATTAAATTGTGGCCCGTGTAATTTGTACGTGAGTTTAAATTTTTAACTAAAAAGTATTTTAATTGTTAATTGACAATGTTAAGTATATTATGAAATTTTTAGTTTTCGCAATGGGCAATTCCATTATATTCCAAATCAAAAAGCATAATCTCATATTTCCCCAATACATGCTTTAAAAGCATTGTACATATGCATTGAAAACTTGTCATTTAGGTATATATGAAATTATGTTTTTTGTTTTTGGTATATATGGAATTTTTCCTTTCGCAATCTTATGATTGTAAAGTTAATGATAATAACAATTTACAAAATGATGAAGAGATTTAACCAATGTGAGTATAATATACGACTACTTTGTGAGAATAAATTGGGACACAAAATTTTGAATGTTTTTTAAGACATTTTATTCTCACGTTGCACAACTATGTTAATTTTATGACTAAAATGCTCTATATAATTTTTAAGCATGTTTATGTTTCGTAAGAATAAAACAGATTTTAAGAATAAACTCATTTTTACTTTTATCATTCAGACATTTAAAAAGTAAAAAACAAACAATATCATTTCATTCAGATTCAGAGCCTCTTAATAAACAAACAGCACCTTACAATTATTCCAATTCCCTCACATGGGACCATAATCCAAACTTAATCCAAAACATCCAAAAACTAAAATCAAAACAACAACCAAGCAAGACTTCAAACGAAATTCCACACGGGATACTTCTAAGTCTGCTATCAATCACCAAACTACTCTTCTTTTACTTCACTGAAATGGATACTCGGAAAATGTCAACTATATTTGGTGAGCTCGTAGGTTGGACCTTAATACCAAAAAGTTGTGCCATATTTCAGCAGTGGAAAATAGTGTACATATGACAGTGAATATAGCAACAAACTTTGCATCAACGCTAATCAATATCCATATGTCACTTACGCACTAAATGGCCTACAGCTGGTGGAGCACTAAAATTAGGGGCAAAGGACCACTCACAAAACTGGGTATGCGTTACCCATCCGGCTCCAATTATCACACAATTCTGGGATAGGCGTACCATCCGATCCAATAATTATCACAAAATATGGGTTGGCGTACTCATCTGATCCAAAAATCATTCAACACAAATATATTACATAGCAGTCATAAGCAATATCTTTGGTCCCAAAAAACAAACCACATTTCGCACAAATCAATTCAAAATCATTTTTACACATTTGAGCATCATTTTCCCCAACAGAAAAACAGTAAAATGTGGGGCTACGAGAAACTCAACTCAAGCAATTCTTTAGCATCCAAATCTTAACTTGCAAGCAAAATGCATACGACGCCACACACGACTCTAGTTAGTTTATGTCCATATTTAATCATTCAATTTCTAAACAATGTTCACGTTTGATGCATAGATTTTTAGACGCGTTATTCAATTACTCTAAACATTTAGGTGTGTGATGGTTGACGACCTTATTCATCCACAATCATATCAGTATATTCCTCGATAAATAATATTTATAATATTTAGCGTAAATAGATAAGTAATATAATAAATATTTATAATTATTAATTATAACTATATCTCGACAAGTCCATTCGGTACACCTTAGTCACTTTAAAATAATCATTATACGGTTGAAAATGAAACGTTTACTCATAATAAACACTTTAGAAAAGTTTTGTGAAAAATTATATTTTTCGTCTTTTAGTGAATTTATTAAATAGATAAAATAAAATAATTAAATATTATTTTATTATTTATAATCAAAAATCATGTCTTTAAGAAATTTTCTAAGTATAAACTTTTACAAAATTTCGACATGACTCGTACGTTTATACAACGTTTTTCAAGGTTTCAAACTTTATTTTCAACATTTTTCACAAATTCAACACTTTTCGACAACATTCCAAAATCTTAATCGTTAACGCTTACCAACACGTTTTCCTCAAAATATCGTTCAATATCCTTTGTAAATACATTTTCACTTTCAAAGGCCATCAAAATTTCTTAATAAATTTTATATATCGCTTATTGGGCACCTTAAGGCCCATCAAGGGTACATTAGAACAGATATAAGTCAAAAATACTTTTTATTACAAAAACCAAAAGTCGTTTACATATATAGTATTTATACTTATATGTAAAAATAATACGGACCACAATAACGCACTCCCATTTGCCCGCGACTTATATAGGACTTATTGGGTCGTGAGTCCATAAACTCCAAAATACGTCTATTAAGCTTTAAAATAAGCTATTAAGCTACGTATCGCTTTTGGTTACTACCATAAGCCTCAAAAATAGTCCACAACATACGCCATAACACCAAAATAATCAAAATCACTTTCCTAGTGATTTTGGGAATCCATTTGTGGCCTATAAGCCTAAATAAGTCAAGAAATAGCTTAAAAATAAGCTCGAATAAGCCGTACAAGCTACTTTTAAAAATAAGCATTCTAGCATCATATATTATTCAACCATCACGACCACGACATCAAAACTACAAAAACTCTTTTCTTCCTTTTCTTTTTACACGAACAAAACACCCCCTTTTTCTTTCGTTTCGCTTCCAAAATTCAATTTTCACAACGATCAACTTGTACAACTAACATCTATGCATCAAAATAAACCCAAAAGGACAAACCGAATTTAAATTTGAAAACTTACAAGAAAATCTTCAAATTTGTAGATTTTGACACGAACCGAACAACCCAAACGTTGTTTAAATGAATAACCAAACACTAGAATCAACCCCAAATATTTATGTCTTCATGTTTTCTTGATCAAACTTTAAAAATTATAAGAGTGTGTGTGTTGTAGGTGCAGACGAACACAAGAGAGAAGGGAAAGGATATTTTTTTGATTTTGAAAATGAACTATGTGTAAAAATTAGGATAAGAAAAGCATCTTATATACAATTTGGACAATGTTAGCTAAAATTAAGCCACATTGTCTCCCTAGTCTTCTTTTGACCGGCCATGGTATCCCATGGGGTCTCGGGCCTTTCTTTTCGTGTCGGGATCACTTAAATACTCGTAAAACTCAACCGTAAAATTTACCCCAAAGTTAATTAGCATTTTTATTCACTTTAAAAATACTTTTCCATTAACCTAGAGTATTTACACGACATATTTTCACTTTACACCCTTCAAAACTCATTTGGACATTAACGGACGTGTCAGACTCGTTTTTCGGCATTTCTCAAAATTCACGGGTCAAACCACCCGGAATACACATAACACAATAATACCTTCCAAAAGGGATTATTAATCACAATAAACCACAATTCATCACATATCTCATAAAATCACCACCGTCAACACGGTACAAAAATCTGAATAAACTGACAAAAGTCAAATAGTCAAAGGACTATAAATGAAATATTCAGAACACAAAAAGGGCAAAGGTTACATTCTACCCCCTTAAAAGAATTTCGTCCCCGAAATTCAACTACTAACATCACTAAACAAATGCGGGTACTTCAACTTCATCTGATCTTCACGTTCCCACGTGAATTCAGGGCCACGTTTCGAATTCCACCGAACCTTGACGATGGCAATCCTACTACGCTTCAACTTCTTAAACTCTCTTTCCAAAATTTCCACAGGCTCTTCCACAAAATTCAACTTAGCATCAACTCGAATCTCATCCAAAGGCACTTGCAGTGTTGGATCAGCCAAACACTTCTTAAGGTTCGACACGTGAAACGTGTCATGAACACCATTCAATTCCTCAGGCAAATCTAATCGATAGGCCACAGGGCCTACTTTCTCAATAATCTCAAACGGTCCAACAAACCTAGGTGCTAACTTTCCCTTCTTCCCAAAGCGTACCACACCTTTCCAAGGCGACACTTTGAGCAAGACATAGTCACCTACACTAAACTCTAGAGGCTTCCTCCTCTTATCAGCATAACTTTTCTGACGATCACGCGCAGCCTTAAGTCTATCCTTAATCTGCGAGATCTTCTCAGTAGTCTCTTGCACTAACTCAGGTCCTATCAACTGACCTTCTCCAACCTCAGCCCACATAATTGGCGAACGACACTTTCTACCATACAATGCCTCAAACGGAGCACATCTCACACTAGAATGATAACTATTGTTATACGAAAACTCAACCAACGGAAGATGAACATCCCAACTTCCTCCGAAGTCCAGGACGCACGCTCTAAGCATGTCTTCCAAAGTCTGAATAGTACGCTCACTCTGACCATCGGTCTGAGGGTGATAAGCCGTACTCATGTCTAAACGAGTCCCTAATGCCTCTTGCATTGACTGCCAAAACCTCGATGTGAAACGACTATCACGATCCGATATAATCGAGATCAGCACACCATGTCTAGCAACTATCTCATTCAAATATAATCTAGCCAACCTTTCCATCTTATAATCCTCACGTATAGGTAGAAAATGAGCAGACTTAGTCAATCGGTCCACAATGACCCAGATTGTGTCATGCCCACTACTAGTCCTAGGCAACTTAGTCACAAAATCCATAGCTATCCCTTCCCATTTCCATACAAGAATCTCAGGTTGCTAGAGCAAGCCAGATGGCCTTTGATGCTCAGCCTTAATCTTCAAACAAGTTAAACACTTACTAACATACTCAACTATATCCTTTTTGATTCCAGGCCACCAATACCTATCTCTCAAATCATAATACATCTTATCAGCTCCTGGGTAGAGTACTTCGACTTATGAGCTTCATCCATTATCAGGGTTCTCACCTCACCCTTCAAAGGATCCTATATTCGATCCAGGTAGTACAAAGTTCCATCACTTTTCTGTTCTATCATCTCATCTAAACCTTTATGCAATACTGCAAACTCATCCGCAGCCTCCTACTGAGCCGCCAATATCCTATCCTTGATACTCGACCGAAGGATCACATTTATAGCTCTAACTCTCTTAGGCTTTACTCTTTCCTTCTTACCTAGGGCGTCAGCCACCACATTCGCCTTACCAGGATGGTAGCAAATTTCACAGTCATAATCACTAAATAACTTTATCCAGCGACGATGTCACATATTCAACTCTTTCTGACTAAAGATATGTTGAAGACTCTTATGGTCCATATAGATGACACTCTTTGTCCCATACAGATAATGTCTCTAGATCTTAAGTGCAAACACAACCGCACCCAACTCTAAATCATGGGTAGTATAATTCTTCTCATAAATTTTCAACTGCCTAGACGCATAGGCTATCACTTTACCTCCTTGCATTAACACACAGCCTAGTCCTATCTCGGACGCATCACAATATACCACAAAGTCTTCCGGTCCATCGAGGAGAGTTAGAACAGGCGCATTACACAACTTATCCTTCAAGGTCTAAAATGTCAATTCCTGTTCCTCACCCTAATCGAAAGTCTTACTCTTCTGAGTCAAGATAGTAAGAGACTTAGCTATCTTAGAAAAGTTCTCAATGAACCTACGGTAATAGTCAATCCTAAGAACGAATGAACCTCAGTCGGAGTTCTAGGGGCTTTCCAATTCTTAACAGCTTCAATCTTACTAGGGTCCACATGGATTCCATTACCATTTATCACATGCCTAAGAAACTGCACTTCTCTTAGCCAGAATTCACAATTATAAAACTTAGCATACAGTTTCTCCTTTTTGAGCAGTTCCAAGACTAACCTTAAATGTTCTACATGCTCCTATTGAGTCTTAGAGTAGATTAAGATATCGTCTATAAACACTATCACAAACTTATCAAGATACGGCTTACAAACTCTATTCATAAAATCCATAAATATTTTTGGTGCATTAGTCAGACCAAAGGGCATTACAGTGAACTCGAAATGTCCATAACGAGTTCTAAACGCAGTCTTTGGTATGTTATCCTCGTGCACTCTCAGCTGATGGTATCCAGACCTAAGATCTATCTGTTAGCCTCAAAATATTGAGTCAAACAATGGAAATTCGTTCATAATTATATTAGGTCTCGGTCACTAAATTAATATACGTTGTATTAGGCTAGACGAGTAAACGAGTTCTTTATGTAATCTAATCGGTCACGTGTATCGGGCGAAAGCCTAAGTAATCCTAAGCCCGGCCCATAGAAAGCCCATAGGCATGCAAGCCTCATGGTCTAGTATAAATACCCCTCTCCATGGATGGAGAGGGTGTTGATTCTCATTTGTTCATTTCTCATTTGCAAGAATTAACCAACTCTTTTTCTCTCTACTTTCTCTCTCTAACTTCTCTCTAAATTTCTTCCATATTTTCTCTTATCTCTTTTTATTGATCATCATGGTGAAGTGAAGATTATTTTAGGTTCCGACATTTGGTATCAATCGCCACGGGTGGGTTTAGTGATTTGTGGTTGTTTAAGCTTATTCGGATAACTTATCTCTAGTTTTTTTTGTAATCGTTATATTTTCTTTATTTTAGAAAAAACGTATATCATTAAAAATCTGCGTAACTCCATATTGCATTTGTTTAGGGTGATTTTTGGGCCTATATCTATCTCAGTATAATTTGCAATAGAGTCGTTTTTGTTTTTTTTGTTTTCTTCATGTCAAGTATTTTTGTTTGTTTTGTTATATTGCAATAGAGTCACTTGTTTCCTTATAGCAAACGGGATCAACATTCATGGTGTTTCCTTATATCCAACAAAATCATTTTTTTATAAAGAAGAATAAAATCATTTCAATTTTTTCTTTCACGTTTTTTTTTCTTCTTCTTCAGTTTGATTTTTTTTCTTTATTATCTTTGTGTCTCTAAACCATACGTAGCTTATTTTTGACGCTTATTTTAGTTCAACTCTTTTGTGTCTTATTTGTGTGGTCCCAAACGATTTCAAAGAAAAACAAGGGAGACAAGATCCACAATATTAGCAACAAGGACGAGTAAGTTTTTTTTTTGTTGTTTCGGTAAAGACAAAGACAAGGACGGTTGTATATCTTGGAGTCTTGTGTGAACCGAACGAGTTCAAACCTTGAGAACCGATCTAATCTTTCTTGCATTGCACCGAACTAGTCATTTTCTATTAAGCCGATCTAGTCTCAAGCCACACAACCGATCTAGCAAAAATGAGAAGGAACCGATCCAGTCAAATATTGAACCAACCGATCTAGTTTCTTCAAGGAAGAGCCGAACTAGTCACACACTTGAGAACCGAACGAGTTCATTTTAAAGGCAACCGAACTAGTTTTCATTGAGCAACCGATCGAGTGACTTTCATCAAGGACCGAATGAGTAACTTTTTGAGTTGAGCCGATCGAGTGATTTCTCTCAAGGACCGAACGATTTTTTCATCTTCTTGAGCCGATCGAGTGATTTCTCTCAAGGACCGAACGAGTTTTTTTGTTGTCTCAACCGAACGAGTGCATTCTCTTGGAGCCGAACGAGTGAAAGCACTGGAACCGAACGAGCTACAATAACAAAGAACCAAACGAGTAAAAAATTCAAAGACCACCGATCGAGCTCTCAACCTTTGTCAACCGAACGAGTTAGAAACTTCTTGAACCGAACGAGTGGAACACGACTAGAACCGAACGAGTATCATGAGAAGGACCGAACGAATCATTCTTTGAGTTGGACCAAACGAGTAATTTCTAGTTGAGCTGAACTAGTCAAGCTTTCGGTTTTTCGGTTTCGAGTGACGTTAAACGACGGGACTTACGACTTATATCATCGTGTTCGTGGCATCATTTCGATCAACGTGGTGTATTTAGTTTTTACCGACGATAACCGTACGCGTTTGAAAGAGCATATATACACACGTTTCATTTTTGGTAAATTTTGAAATACGAACAAGAAAGAAAAAATGGTGGGAAAATTTTTAATTATTAAACCAAAATTGGAAATGTACACATGCAGTCCCTGAACTTAAGGTGGTTTTCAAAGTTCGTCCTTTGTTTGTTTTATAACCCTCATTGTTAACTTAGGCTTACAAAATTACACCGTAGTCCTTAATGTTCTAATTCAGGTAGCCGTTAGTCTCCAAATGAAACGTAATTGCAAGGCATATTCATACCTTTTGTCCTTATTTAAAGTTTTAAATCAATCGTTACTCATCTCAATTGAAAGTTTGGCACCATCCATCATTTTAGCTCACAAATCGTATACAAAAGTTCAAGATCTACAACTACAACAACAACGATTATCAACATCAATTCCTTATTATTTCACGGTTTTTTCTTGAATTTTGTAAAAATCCCCCTCGAAAAGATACGATCTTTTCCCCTCGGGTTTAAGTCATATATTTGTAAAATCCCTTTGAAACGTTAATTGATTCAAATCCACAACAAATAACAATCACTTTACCTACTTAATATCCTACAAATCATTTTCACTTTCAATTCAGGTAAAATGTAAACGAAAGATACTTTAATCTTCGTGTTCTAATTCGAAGAACAACAAATGTCAAACAAATCAAGACAAAGCAAAAGAAGTTGCATGGTATCTTTAGACAACTTCATTCACACCTCAACTTCTTTCAACAAACGCTTAAAAGGAACTCGAACCGAGTCTGGATTCAAACATGCATTTGCAACACTCTTTGGTCAAGATGTTGAGACTTTTATAGGCACAATGTTCCTAAACGTGGATCAACTAGAAAAGCAACTTGACAAAGAAGAATTTCAAGAGATTGGATCCATGGCTGCTTTTAAAGTACTTGAGACACAGTTTTAGATGTTCATCAAGTCACGGATTATTTGGTATGATAATTTGTTGAATGACACGCAACTACTTTCTACAATACACTCAACTCGAGATTCCAGAATTCCGTGATACACTGATCCAACACATGAAATCTGTTAAGAAGTCAATTGATAAAAGAGCACGGCATAAACGAGAGTATGACAGCTGGGTGAATGAAAGACAGATTCAACAACAGAGGGAAAAGTTTGATAGCAGAAAAGCAGTGGATGGCTAATTTTAGTTTGTTTAACACAAAAAGCATTGCGACATAAAGAAAAAAAACAAAAAAAAAAAAAAAAAAAAAAAAAAAAAAAAAAAAAAAAAAAACAAAAATTAAAAAAAAAAAAAAAAAAAAAAAAAAAAAAAAAAAAAAAAAAAAAAAAAAAAAAAAAAAAAAAAAAAAAAAAAAAAAAAAAAAAAAAAAAAAAAAAAAAAAAGAATTTTAAAAAAAAAATAAAAAAAAAATAAAAAAAAAAAAAAATAAATATATTAAAAAAAAAAAAAAAAAAAAAAAAAATAAAAAAACAAAATAGAATCAAAAGACAAGGATACAAGCAGCAGATCAGGAATGATGCACATCTGATGATGCTCTGATCAAGACCCATATATATGAAGAGCTAAAAAAAGGTTTATTAATATTTATGGTTGAGGTAGCAAACAACTGATGAAATCAATATCTTTGCAGCTAGACAACAGCATACTGAGCAACCTGAATTCAATAATGAAGGAAAGGTTGACAAGAATGTTGAACAATGTCATGACACATGTCCTTTGCCTGCTAAATTAACTGATAACCAAACAACTGAACTCTCAAATCAATCCCTTGAATCTGAAAATATTTGTCTCAAAAAGACCGTTGCCCAATTTCAAAAATATTTTTTAAGAATGGAAGCACATTGTGTTAATCTTGAACTTAAATATCAAAATCAAGCTTTAAAAGAAGGGCAACATGGTCAATTTTTGAAAGTAAACAAGTAAGGAAAAAGCCAAGGTTAAACAGACTAGATGGTAATTGAAACAAATAAACATCGAATTGGAACATAAAGTGGCTAAGTTACTTAAGGAAAATGAACTTTGAAAAGGCATAACAAAGAAAGTTTTTGATTCTAACAAACAATGAGAGCTAATAATATAGACACACAACTTCTTTGATTGCAAATAATGATAAATTCAAAGCTCAACTTCAGGAAAAAGGGTTTGCAATTGCAGCATTAAAAAATGAGTTAAGGAAATTAACAGGAAATAGTGTGAATACTAAGTTTGCAAAATCGTCAATCTTAGGGAAACCGGCTTTACAACCACGTAGAAACCAATCAGTTGTTAGACAACCCGACTGCGTTTAAGTCTGAACGACTAGAATTACAAAGGCAACGGTTTCCTCCTAGTATGATGTCAATAACTATTTGTCAAGAACCAGTCACTACACATTATTTGCCTAAGGAAAGAGAAACTGTTGTTGTAAAACCTCGTCAACATGATTGGCACCTTGGGGGGCTTGGGGGGGGCTTCACTAGTTATGACTCAAATGACATGTTCATAATCACGTACCTAGAAGGAAGCTAAGAAAAAGACACATTGAAAGGCATAGGAATTCAGAAAGCTAGTAGTGATGCCTTCTGCTAATCACAAAGCACGGCAAATGGTAAGCAACCAAAACCTAGGATCAAATAACCAAAAGTCTAGGAATTGGCCTGCAATTTAAGAGTCAGTTCCTTTCATGACAAAGCCTGGCCTATAGTAGAACACTCTAGAATTCTAGGCTTTTTTCTGACTCAAAACATTTTGTTTGCTCAACATACAGAAATGTATCTTTAATGGCCAATCATGATCTTGGTGTAAGCAAAATTCCTGAATGACAGGTCAACTCACGTGCTAAGGTTCCATCCAATAAGACAACAAAAAGATACATACCCGTAGAGCAAACAAGTTTTGCAAAGAAACCAGAAAGACAGATCCCAAAAAGACACAGGTCTTCAATCAAAAAGACTTCTGTTGTCCATGAGAAAACAATGACTCCTAGATCTTGTCTTAGGTGGAAACCGACGGGTAAACTTTTCAAGACAGTAGGTCTTAAGTGGATTCCAACTGGAAAGATATTCACCTCCAGCACAACCAAGGTTGACAGTGATCCCACAAATGGTTCAAATGACGATATCACGAACCAGTATGAATGCAAACAAACTCTTGATGTCAGTGCAGGTACACTTAACATACATGCAGGTACATCTTTAAATCCTACAAAGGAAGGACTCCGAGTTTGGTTGCTGAAAAGACTGATATCTGAGAAACCAGGGCTTCAAGGAATTTTCATCTGATACATAAGCAATGACGTCTGTTCACAAAAGTTCAGGCCTCGCTTCTCCATGACAAATGACTTCTGATCATAACAGTTCAGAACTCGGAACTCACGACCACAGCAATGAACTGTCAAGTTCAAAGCTAGTTCCAAAAGTTGTTCCTCCAGCAGACAAGACAGATACATCATGACAAGAGTTGGAATTACTATTTCACCATCACATAACAATGCTGAGGTCAACATGTAAATATTTTTTATAAAGAAAAATACAAAAATATAAAATTTAAAAAAAAAATACAAAATCAAAAAATCAGAAAATGTTTCAAAAAAAAAATATTCTTCTCGACATGTCACTTTGAATCATAACATTTACGTACCTAGAAATGTTGATTTATCGACCGGGCGTGTAAATGAAGTTCGAACAGGAGTTTCCAATGCATTCCAAAACATGTCATTTCTAATTTTTCTTAGATGGCTATGTGTCAAATATCAGTACGTAACGCCGGGACTTCAAATAAGGGAAAGTCCTTATCTATAAAGATAACTTATCGGCTAAAACGAGAAATTCAACTTTTCTCGTCTTGAGCTGTTTTACGCAGACATTCAGAAGTTTTAAGCTCAAGAACGAAGGAAGTGTAACGCATAAGTCCTTACCCCTTAGAGTTATGAAGGTATCTTCTAAAGCATGATGTTTTTCAAAATGTTGAACACAATTTTTTCAAGACTTATCTCACAGACACTTCCTAATCATTCAAACATGTGAGTATCAACACACAACTATTCAAGTGGTAGTTATTACACAAACCAAAGTTTAATGAGATAGGATACATCAATATCAGCTACCATACTTATGTATTCAAACCATTTCCCAAAAAGTCTCTTAATAACAATGATAATAATGACAGAATTCAATAGAATGATAGTTATAAATGACTAAGTGATCAACCTCAATTGTTATATTTCATTTTACAACTTGGTATCTAATGTTTTTGTGTCAAACAATGTTAAAATTGAGGGGGAGCAAGTTTATATTTTTCTTGTAATACATGCTAAGTAAAGTTTTCCCCATGGCTTTTTTAAGACATATTTTAATCAACACAGTATTCAAAAACTAAGAGACATAAAATTAAAATAAGGGGAGAAATGTAATTAAAATGTGATCTAAAAGACTCAAAGTGGGCTATTCGGAAACGTTTCATGGTTCGATCTCCATACCTACTAACAACATATTCACGACGATTCTAAGACATAAGGTGGTAAGGTTTGGTATTTATCCTACATCCAACCAGAACCAGTGGGATCTACCCAATACACTCCTCTAAGCTAAAGCAAGCGCCCATAGTTATGAAATAGCTAGTCTACTTAGTTATGATTCGGAGATGAATGTGTATAAGGGAAGAATGCCGACTAAGATTGAGCTAACACTGGAACAATCACAACAAGGTGTTAGTAATGACGTCTTGGTAAGCATTGAAGGGGTTGAAGAATTAAAAAGAAATGTATGGATAAAGGGTGAAAAGAATGAAGCCCTCCACACAACTTAGGCAGAAACCGGGTCGATACATATGCTGTCAGAATCACAATGTTGATTGCTGACATTGAAGACGACATCATGGACCCAGTGATGCAATGCACAACCCTTCCCAGCCATTCGGGTTTCTCTCAAAAGAAACTTGTCTCATTTGTCACGGAGATACACACGACCTCTATTGACTTTCTCACTCCGAGTTAGTTAATATTGAATAGGTGGCAGTCTGCTCCAGCCTCCGATTACTAAAACCAAAACGCAACTAATCCGAGTCTAGAGCCAAGAGATCCATAAATAAATCTCATTAGGACACATTCCATTTCTAACATTTGTTGAACACCAATAAGTTCACAAGCTGTTAATAAGAGTCCTACGCATTATCCTTGTGATTTTGCCAGAACATTCAGAGTGATACTCTTTAGTATTCACAGTGATGAATGGAAATCCTTCCAGTGTCATCATCAAACACTACTGCGGTAGGTGACTTGCGAGATTCTATATGAATCAAGCCAGTGTCATCTGGATTCGATAAAGGAGTCCGTAAAATGAATTGACTACATAGCTCAGAAAGATAGTAACTATCTGAATCACTCTTACGTTGTTTGTCTGCTTTGAGACTTCGCTGTAAAGAGAAACTTAGCAAGCATGGCAAATCTAATACATCTGTGATAGAAGAAGCCTACGCTTTGAGCTGGAAAACCCTGCAAGGAGATCTTTGAAGCTACCTGATCACAGGTATACCATATTTAACTGTAAAACGTCCTATGGAACCGAAGTTAATCTAACGCTAATCCGACAAAAAAAAAAAAAAAAAAAAAAAAAAAATGGACAACAGCCATATTCGTCCACACGCTTTATTACTAACTGTTTTATTTCCGGATACATAAAGATGGAGATGGTGATGCCTCATTCCAGCTGGAGTCGGATTCATTACCACATGCTCATGCTCAATCTACAAAGACATTCTATAAGCATCAAGATTCAAGAATCATGAAAGCTCAAGAATTAAATGACGAAGACTTCCGCACAAACGCGATATACAATGACTTCCTTCAAAGATACAAGTCTAACCAAGGGAGATTGTTAGCCAAAAAGCAATTCTTTTAAGATGATGCAAAGTATAGCATGTTTGGTCAAGACACAAGGATCGCAAGGTGGCAAAGAAGATCAAGGACAATGCAAGTAAAATATTTAAAGATCTCCGGACATAAAACACGAAGTCGAAATACAATGACAAAGGCTTAAGATCAAAGATCCAAAGCATGAAGGAAAAGCCCTACAACGAATTCAGAGACCAAGACCCCAAGATCTAAACGACAAAAGCAATCTCATTGATCTCATGAAGGCTGACACAATGAACTCACTTCGGGGGAGATTGTTAGCCTCAAAATATTGAGTCGAACAATGGAAGTTCGTTCATAATTATATTAGGTCTCGGTCACTAAATTAATATACGTTGTATTAGGCTAGACGGGTAAACGGGCTCTTTATGTAATCTAATCGGTCACGTGTATCGGGCGAAAGCCCAAGTAATCCTAAGCCCGGACCATAGAAAGCCCATAGGCATGCAAGCCTCATGGTCTAGTATAAATACCCCTCTCCATGGATGGAGAGGGTGTTGATTCTCATTTGTTCATTTCTCATTTGCAAGAATTAACCAACTCTTTTTCTCTCTCTAACTTCTCTCTAAATTTCTTCCATATTTTCTCTTATCTCTTTTTATTGATCATCATGGTGAAGTGAAGATTATTTTGGGTTCCGACACTATCTTCAAGAAAAACTGCGACCCTTGCGGTTGATCAAATAGATCATCAATTCTAGGAAGTGGATAACGATTCTTAACAGTCAACTTGTTCAATTCTCTATAATCAATGTACATCCTCAAAGAACCATCCTTTTTCTTAACAAACAATACCGGTACTCCCCAAGGCGACGAACTTGGTCAAATGAAACCTTTGTCTTGGAGTTCCTTGAGTTGTCCAGCCAACTCCTCCATTTCAGAAGGTGCCAAACGATAGGGAGACTTTGCTACCGGTGTTGCTCCAGAGATTAACTCAATCCGAAACTCAATTTCCCGAATAGGCGGTAATCCAGATAGATCATCCATGAATTCCTTAGGAAAATCTCTACCTACAACAATCCCTTCTTGTTTCTTATAACTAGCCTTAGCACTCATCAACAATCTCGCTTTCTCTTCCGGTCTCTCTCCTACTACTCTAAGCATCTTGCCATCTGGTAGTGGTATCCTCACTACATTCTCATGACAAATTATTTCAGCCTTATAATTAGACAACCAATCCATACCTATAATCATATCAAAACTTCCATACCCAAAAGGTATCAAATCGATGTCAAAGACATGACCCTCAATTTTTAGTTTACAACCCTTAATAACCTTATCAATTTCTACTAGTTGCCCGCTAGCTATCTCAATCTCATATCTAAAACCTAAGTCACTGGGCTCTAAGCCTAACAGAGGTATGAAGGTAGTGGAAACAAAACTATAGTCGGCACCAGAGTTATATAAGGTAGTGGAAAAATGATTGTTCAAAGTAAACGTACCCGTCACAATGTTCGGATCTTGGCTAGCTTCCTCTGTTCCTAACATGATTGCCCTACCCCTAGCCTGGTTCTCTTGGTTTCCATGACCCTGACCCCCGTTATTAGCAGCAACTTGATTTGGACGATTTCCTTTTGGTTCTTATGCTCTATTCAATCTAGGGCAAGCTGACCTGACATGGTCGGTACTACCACACTCATAACATGCTCTAACAGTTGGGTTTCTAGCATTGACAGGATTCACATTCCTCGGCACACCTCTATAAACCTTTGTCAAATGACCCGGGCGGTTACAGTTGAAGCATGTGCGATAAGGCCATCCGGGTGCATGGTAGGAATTGCAGGTGGTACACTTAGACGAAGTACCCATATTCTCTCTTCCTACAGGGTTTACAGTAGTAGCAAAAACATTCCCAGTCCTAGTCCTCTTATTTTCATCCCTACCATTCTTATGCTTGCTAGTTTCCCCCACATTTCCTCTTTTCTCAACTTTCTTAATTTATCCATTTCTCACAGCCTCATCAGTCAGTGCACCATAAATCTGCACAGCCTTCTGCATAGTCTATGGCTTCGTTACTGCCACCATCTTACGGATTTATGGAGCAAGGCCATACACATACCTTTCAATTATCCTACTCTCAGGAGTTACCAAGTGAGGAACTAACATCGCCAACTCATGAAACCTATCAGTATACGCAGCATGGCCAGCCCCGACCATGACGTGATTCCACAACTCGGATTCCAACTTTTGCATCTCATGACTAGGACAAAACTCTTGTATCATTATAAACATAAAGTCATTCCATGACATACTAACAGTAACTTCCCAGCTTAGCATGCGGATCTGAGAGTTCCACCACGTTAAAGCCTTACCCACAAATGAACCAGCATTGTATTTCACTTTTTGGTCATTACTACAACCACTCATATCCTGTACGTTCTCCATTTTCCCAATCCAATGAGTAAGAACTACAGCACCTCCCTTACCATCATATTCTTTAGGGTTACAAGCTAAGAACTCCTTATATGAACAACCTACTTGGTTGCCATTTACTAACACATTCGCTATGTTCTTTTGAACGTTCTCATTAACCACATTACCATTCTGATTTCTAACATTTACTCGGTTACTAACCTGAGCTAGCATGGCGGGTAAGAGATTCTGCAATTGTTGGGCAATGATCGTCGAGAAGTCGGGTGCAGCCCTATTGGCTCCCTCTACATTCCTATTGACTCCCTCTACACCCCCATTAGCTCCCAAACCCTAGTCATTTCCTTGACCATTCAAATCCTCAACACGCTCATCATTACCTTCCCTAGGTCTTCTACCCCTTCCACCTCTACCAACCTGTTCACCCGTTCCCCCTCCTCGTGATTCGGTAACAGGTCGGTCAGCACTTCAGGTCATCACGCTTGGCGGCATTATCTACACGGGGGAGAACATAGGCAACGTTAGGTAAGTGGGAAGACTCGCACATATATGTAGAATATCTTACTATATATAACCAGATATACACGTAACTCCACCCTACGGTATCAACATCGATTTGTATGAACAACATTACTAAATATGAGTGAGTTGTGATACGCTTATAATTACGTTGGCCACCGTACTTATATTCACATCCTTTCCCATTCATATCCAATATTGAGCCCATCCATTTCAATGACTGACATAACTAAGGCACCAAACCGCGAACACACAAAAGCACACAAAAGTGGAACACCGTGCACATATATCCTATACGCAACTAGACGACGGATCTAAGGTTATAGTCTAGGCCAATCCACCTAGTTCTCTATAACCTTGGCTCTGATTACCAATCTGTCACACCCTGACAAAGGCGGAAACTCGAGAATGCAACATAATGATCAATCATAACACAAGATACAAAATAGAGAAAACTACATTGCATAAACTCCAAGTGCTATGAAGACCATCAACCTCGAACAACCTCGAGTGATGTCCCAAATCGCAACTAAAATCCACAATCTCTTACAACTATTCATATGCCCACACAAGGGACCATAATCCAAACTTAATCCAAAACATCCAAATACTAGAATCAAACAACAAGCAAGCAAGACTTCAAACGAAATTCCATACGGGATACTTCTAAGTCTGCTATCACAATCACCAAACTACTCTTCTTTCACTTCACCTGAAAATGATACTCGAAAACGTCAACAATAATGTTGGTGAGCTCGTAGGTTTGACCTTAAACCCAAAAGTTGTGCCAATATTTCAACAGTGGACAATAGTGCTATATGACAGTGAATATATGCTAACAATCCAAGACATAGCATCCCCGCTAGTCAATCACAATATGTCACTTACGCACCTAAAGGGCCTACCAGCTGGAGCACTAATATTAGGGCAGGACCTCACACAAACTTGGGTAGGCGTACCCATCCGCTCCCATAATCACACAAATACTGGGTAGGCGTACCCATCCGATCCAATAATCTCACAACACTGGGTAGGCGTACCCATCCGATCCAATAATCATGCATAATATTCACATAACAGTCATAAGCACATATCTTGTCCCAAAAACAAAACCACATTTTGCACAGTTCAATTCAAAATATTTCAAAACACATTTGAGTATCATTTTCCCCCAACGGAAAAACAGTAAAAAGTGGGGCTACGAGAACTCACCTCAAGCAAGTCTTTAGCAACCAAATCTCAATCACACAAGCAAATGCAACGACGCCCGCACACGACCTAGTCCAGTTAATGTCCCAATTTAATCATCTAATTCCAAACAATCTTCACGTTTGATGCATAGAGTTTAAACGCGTTGTACAATTACCCAAAACAATTTAGTGGTGTGATGGTTGACGACATATTTCCATAATCATATCAATCTCATTCCCCGATAATACATACTTATACTATTTAGAGAAAATAGATAAGTAATATAAATAAATATTTATAATTAATAATTATAAATATATTTCGACAAGTCCATTCGGTAAACCTTAGTCACTTCAAAATAATCATAATACGGTTAAAAATGAAACGTTTACTCATAATAAACACATTAGAGAAGTTTTGAGAAAAATTATATTTTTCGTCTTTTAGTGAATTTATTAAATAAATAAAATAATTAAATAATATTTTATTATTTAAAATCAAAAATCATGTTTTTAGGAAAATTTCTAAGTATAAACTTTTTACGAAATTTCGACATGACCCGTATGTTTATACAATGTTTTCCAAGGTTTCAGACCTCATTTTTAACAATTTTCACAAATTTGACACTTTTCGACAAAATTCTAAAATCTCAATCTTTAACGTTTACTAAAACATTTTTCCTAAAATATCATTCAATATCACTTCGTAAATACATTTCCACTTTCAAAAGTCCGACAAAACTCTCATAACGACTAAATATCGCTTATTGGGCCTTACGGCCCAACAAGGGTCCATTAGGACATATATAAGTCCAAAATACTATTTAAGTCCAAAACCAAGGTCCATTTACATATATAAGTATATACTTATATGTAGAAATAATCCGGACCACAATAAGCCCTCCCATTAAGCCGCGGCTCAAATAGACTTATTGGGCCGTGAGTCCATAAACTCCAAAATACGTATATTAAGCTTTAAAATAAGCTATTAAGCTACGTATCGCTTTTGGTTACTACCATAAGCCTCAAAAATAGTCCACAACATACGCCATAACACAAAAATAATCAAAATCACTTTCCTAGTGATTTTGGGAATCCATTCGTGGCCTATAAGCCCAAATAAGCCAAGAAATAGCTTAAAAATAAGCCCGAATAAGCCATACAAGCTACTATAAAAAATAAGCATTCTAGCATCATATATTATTCAACCATCACGACCACGACATCAAAACTACAAAAACCCTCTTTTTCCTTTTCTTTTTACACGAACCAAACACCCCCTTTTTCTTTCGTTTCGCTTCCAAAAATCAATTTTCACAACGATCAACTTGTACAACTAACATCTATGCATCAAAATAAACCCAAAAGGACAAACGAAATTTAAATTTGAAAACTTACAAGAAAATCTTCAAATTTGTAGATTTCGACACGAACCGGACAACCCAAACGTTGTTTAAATGAATAACCAAACACTAGAATCAACCCCAAATATTTATGTCTTCATGTTTTCTTGATCAAACTTCAAAAATTATAAGAGTGTGTGTGTTGTAGGTGCGGACGAACACAAGAGAGAAGGGAGAGGATATTTTTTTGATTTTGAAAATGAACTATGTGTAAAAATGAGGATAAGGAAAGCATCTTATGTACAATTTGGACAAGGTTAGCTAAAATTAAGCCACCTTGTCTCCCTAGTCTTCTTTTGACCGGCCATGGTATCCCATGGGGTCTCGGGCCTTTCTTTTCGTGTCGGGATCACTTAAATACTCGTAAAACTCAACCGTAAAATTTACCCCAAAGTTAATTAGCATTTTTATTCACTTTAAAAATACTTTTCCATTAACCTAGAGTATTTACACGACATATTTTCACTTTACACCCTTCAAAACTCATTTGGACATTAACGGACGTGTCAGACTCGTTTTTCGACATTCCTCAAAATTCACGGGTCAAACCACCTGGAATACACATAACACAATAATACCTTCCAAAAGGGATTATTAATCACAATAAACCATAATTTATCACATATCTCATAAAATCACCACCGTCAACACGGTACAGAATCTGAATAAATTGACAACCGTCAATTAGTCAAAGGACTATAAATGAAATATTTAGAACACAAAAAGGGCAAAGGTTACAAAGCCGTATCCCCATCATCAAAGTTCGATGGAACTCTAGGAGAGGTCTAGAGTTCACATAGGAACGTGAAGATCAATTTCGGAAGAAGTATCCGCATCTCTTCACAAAAACCGCACCCTCGACAAGTGCCGCATTTTGAGCCTTGCGGACAAGGCTCCTTTAATGGGGGAAGACTGTAACAATCCATTATTTCAGGTCATTTTACGGCTCAATTCTTGCCATTATTTGTTTTTAGGGTTTTACACGTTTACTTTTAATTTTTATCGTTTAGTTAAACCGCGTAAACTAAAAATCAACATTCAACGTAAACGGGCATCAATCAAGTAAAAGTTTACGTCAAGCAAGTGTTATATAATTATTTCAAGGATAATTTATAACTTTTCATATTTTATTTTTATTGGTTACGTAAAACGTCTTCGTGTCGCAATAAAATACATTTAGGCATACTCGGAAGCACCTATACCTATCTATACTCAAACAAATACCCACTATTATATCCAATACCCAAAAACTTAAACATTTTACACCTTAATAAGCCTATGGCCAGTTAGGAAGTGATACCACAACAATTAAATTAGAAAACACTCCACTAAAGTCTTATCACTTTGTTATAACCTTACAAGAGTACCTTAAATCTCATTTCTCTAGTAATTGGCTCATTTCACTTGTCCTCTCCCCATTTCCATCCGTTTCCTCCTCCTAGAAAGGAGGAGAACACCTTACAAGTTTGTACCATTACCACCCTAACTCATGGTTTTGATTAAGGTAGTTTCCAATACCACTTGGCTATAAAAGGCAAGTCCTAGGTAAACCTTAAACACTTTTCTATTTCATACAAGTAAACAAAGCACAACTCTCTCTTTTTTACACCTAAAATCCACGGCTCATTTTCAAGTAATTAGGGTTTCTATAGTTTTTGATTTTACAAAGATACAAGTGTACTAGTGTTGTTAGTAGTAATATCTAAGGTGATTCAAGGTATATTGAAAGCTTGAGTATTGATTTTTAAGGATTCCTATCAAGAAGAAATTAGGATTTTCATAATCAAACTAGGGTTTTCTTGGAAGTATTTAGGCATAAATACTTAGGTTTGATTTTTATTTTATCTTCATGCATCTTCATTGAGGTCTAATATAATCCCTAATCTTTCTAATTATTCATTTACATATTTTATATACTTGTTATTATGTTAATCACCACCTGGGGTTTGTTTTTATGGTTTATAAATTAAAACAAGCATGTATAAGATTCTAACTTAATTATTCTTATGGTAAAATGATGTTTGAAATGCAAGAACATAATTTATATAAGTGTTGGTTAATTTATAGATTTAGTTTATAAAGTTATTTGTTCAAAGTTTAATTACAAAGTTTATATATAAATTATCATGAGGACACTTTACTTGGACAAACATGATGGACATGAATATGAGGATCCAAAATATGTAAGACTTGTGGTATAAATTAATGTAGAGGAATTGCACAAATTAATCAAGTAATAGTTTATAAAACTAGTTTATAAATTACATATATATAAGCAAAGTGTTTTAAACATTCTGTTTCAATTCGATTTTTTTATAAAATGTACAACCTACTGATTTAAATAGTACTATTTATGAAGATTCCGTGCATATAAAGAACTTGAAAACCCGAGCTATAATGAAGAAGTTATGAATTTTACGAGTTTACGATAATTAAATATATAAAAGTGTTTTTATAAAAATAGTTTTATAAAAACTGACACTTATTTGAAACTGAGAAAATTTTATAAATATTTTATTATGATAGATCATTTCAATAGGAAACCGTGCATATAGAGAACTCTAAAAACATAATTAAAACGAAAGAGTTATGAGTTTTGAAAGATTTAAAGTTATAAAAATAGTTTTATAAACACATTTTGAATTTACTGTTTTGACACATATTTTTTTAAAAACAGTGAGTATTTTATTTGAATAGATTATTTCTTCACGATTTCATACATATAATGAACAAGCGAAACGAAGTTAAAATGAGTAAGTTACGAGTTTAAAAAGATTTCGGATAAATAGAAATTACAAAAACTAATTAATTTTTATAAATAATTTTATGTAATTTTTATAAAAATTATAACATTCTGATAGAAATATAAAAAGTGGTTTACGAGTGTTTTCGAATCCGTTTGGGCTATAAAAACGTTAAGAAATATTGTCGTATCATTTATATAATATTTATATACGTTTTTAACTTTATATATATTATTTTATAAAACAATTAAACTATTTATATAATATCATTATATAATCAATAAAAATATTAAATCATAATAACTAACAAATAATCAATTGTTGGACAAAGATAACATTTTATTTTACAGATACATATACGTAGACATTTATTTAACAAATACGATTTAAATATTGTTTTGACATCTTAAATTAAATAAAACTATTAGATGGTGGTGTAACTCTATAACCTGTGATGTTGTATTTAGATTAAATACATTATACTCATACGACCTATAATTAATTAGGTTGCATTCGGATTTCCCGAGACAATTTATATATTTGATTTATATAATCAAATCATTCACTTGAGGTGAGTTCATAGCCTCATTTTTATATGATTACATTGATTTACAACTTTTGGGGTGAGAAACATGCACTGTTTTACATTTGGATGCAAGTACAATTTAAACAAAATTACGAGTTTGCCTAAGTATATATAACTCACTATGCCCATGAATCATGAACTGTTAATTACTGGTTGTAAGTGCAAATGTTATGAATAGATCTATTTGGGATTGACATCCCTGTTCGGGTGAGTAGCGTTCACTAGTTTCGGCAGTACCGAAATGACTAATGTATACCATGTCGGAACAATTTGGATGTTGCGGGTTGAACATCTGCACGGGCACATTATTTGCATTAATTTGCATATACATACATGTTGTAGCTTCAGTGTCATGAGCATAGCGCATACAACACCCCGTGTTTTCAGGTCATTTTTTGACGTCATTTACTTAACTATTTATTTTTAGTCTTGTACGCGTATGCTTTTAATTTTAATCGTTAAGTTAAATAGCGTAAACTAAAAATTATCATTCAACGTAAACATGCATCAAACAATTAAATGTTTACGTCAAACAAGTGTTAGATGATTATTTGGAGGATAATTATTAACTTTGTATATTTTATTTTTATTGGTTACGTGAAGTGTTTACGTTTCGCGATAAAATACGTTTAGGCGTTCACGAAACCACCAAAACTTATCTACGCTTCAACAAATACCCATTATTATACCAAATACTCAAAGTTTTATAAAACTTCACCCATATTTATCATGTAGGCCGAATTCTACATAAAAGAATTAAACCAAGACATACAATTTACAAGTTATACCTTTATACTTAAACTTACCAACTTATAACTTCAAGTTATATAAGATATTTCTACAAAAGATCAAAGACACCAACTAGTTCCTTCCCCCTCCTAATTTTTGTAGGATGCTTCCCATTTTAGGGAACCAAGAGCTCACATTTTACTAGCTAAAGTCTTGTACAAATTCAAACTCATTAAACCTTAGTCCATGACTAGTTGTTTTGACCAAGACTTTCCTTAATTCTCTCTATATGTTTTCCTTGGTCTTGGTCTTTCTAAATGATAACTTGGACTAGTATTGGTAGTATATAAGAATGCAACACTAGATAGATATCTCACACACTCATTTTACTTAAAAAAACTTCACATATCTCTCTTGTGCTCTCTCCTAGGCCACGACCAAACACATAAACCCACAAACAATTCATACAATTTTATTTACCAAGTATTCAAGTATTCTAACATCATATCTAAGGTATCCTAATGTATATTGAAGGCTTGGTTTAGCATTTATAAGGGTTTAATCAAGAAAGTTTAAGATTAGGGTTTCTTGGGAATTAAGGTTTTCTAAGTCTTGGAAGCTTGGTAATTGATTCTAAACTAGGGTTTAGAGTTTGTTATTCTTCATCATACATCATATTAAGGTTATCTAAAACCCTAAACTCTTTACATTTATGATTTTATGTGTATATGATGTTTATATAGTAAATCACCATCTAGGAAACTTATTAACATGTAAAATAGATTTTTACTTTTGTTCATAGTTTGATAAACTTTGTCATATGATATATGGATGTTAAATACATGTTGTAATGTAAGTATAAGTATTATACAAGTGTTGGTTTATTTATAAAAAGTATATATAAACTAGTTACTAAAAAGTTTAATTAATAAGTTTATAAGTAAAAGTGATGTAAGGACTTGTTATCATGGATATTTTTGGACAAATAATGGACTAAAGGACTTAACATATGTAAGACTTATGGTATTAAATGTTGTAGAGGACTTGTAATAATTCACACATGCCAAAGAGTTATAAAAACAAGTTTTAAACACAATTTATGTAAAAATCTTAAAGGGTCTGTTCTAATTCGAAAACTAAAGTGTTCATTTTATATTTTTATAGAATACTACATGTTACAAGGATCGTAGGCATATAAAGAACTCAAAAAACCGAGCTATAACGAAGAAGTTATGCTATTTGCAAGTTTATATAATTAAATTATATAAAAATACTTTTATAAAAATTACTGTTCACATCAGAAGGTTTATGGGAAATACTTTATAGAATTTTTAATTACGAAGACATGCTCGAACGAATCACTAAAATCGGAGTTAAAACGAATAAGATTCGACTTTTACGAGATCTCGATAATTAAATTTATAAAAATAATTTTATAAACAATTATGAACAGTAAAAACTATTGTTCATCAGTGGACTAAAAATATTAAAATGTAATATTTTGATATATCTTTTTAATAAGAAAGCGTGGACATTAAGAACGTACAAAACGGACTTAAAACGAGAAAGATACACACTATTTTATACTTGTGCACTATTTCCTTACGTAAATAGTGTTGGTTCGTTTTTAATAAATAAAATTGCGAAACATTTTAGAATCACTTAAATAATATTTATACATGTTTTAAACTTTATAAATTTTATTTTACAAAGGCGATTGAACTATTTATACGATTATACGAGTACAAATACACGGTTATTATTTATCCAATGCGATTTAAATATTATTTCACAAATACAATTAGATGGTGATGTAGCTATATAGAATTATATACGGTATTAGTATTCAAAGTACTTAGTACTCATACGACCTATAATTAGTTAGGTTGCATTCGGACATTACGTGACGCATTTTCGTTTTGTGATTTACTTTGATGATTCAATCACTCAAGGTCAGTTTATAGCCCCACATTTTACTTGTTTTACATATACTTTACAACTTTTGGGGTGAGAACATGCTTGTTACCAATTTCATTTACATGATTGGTTTGAATTCATTACATGTGCATTTACAATTCGTTTTACAAACTAGTCTACATACTCAATTACTTATTTTGGGACGAAATACATTGCTTGTTTCACTCTATTTTTGAAAACAAGGACATTACTTTACTTTTACCCAAATGATTACGGATTAGCTTAAGCGGATTGAACTGTTAACTACGAGTTGGTAGGTGCGAGTGTTATAAAATAGATCTATTGGGGTCTAACAATCCCCGTTCGGGTGATTAGCTATCACTAGACAAACGAACGTTATACCATGTCAGAGTATAGAGCTATACATACATGAGCATGAACTTTTACCGTGCCTTGAATAAAGTGGCATACACCCAAGTCTGAGCCGCAGTTTCATGAACTTAGAGTAATCATAATCATTGTTTTATACACACGTAAATATTTACGTTGCCTTGAATAATGTGGCAATACATACTTTGAACAATGGTGGTCCAACTATACTTAACTTTTTGTGACTATTGTATGGGATACAATAATCATACACATCTTTGATTTCCAACATTCATACATACATTTTGGTGAACAATTAAGGATTGAAACGGTCATACATACTTTACAAAACTTTGGTTCAACATTTATACTTAAACAAACCTATGAACTTATCAACTTTATGTTGACACTTTTAAGCATGATTTTCTCAGGTGAATTAGATGTTTGGCTTACTTGATGTGCATTGGAGTCTAAACAATACAAGATTACTTTTCAAACGACACGTTTAGAGGTCGTTCTCTCATAGCTTGTGCAATGTACTTATGAAGTAACGCTCCCGGAAACACAATCCGCTGCGACCCATTTTTGGGGGTATTACAGCGCAGGCGTAATTACTTTTGAGATATTGTATGCGTTAGATGTCTTGCACTTGGAAATCTTGCGGTCCTACTTTATGCATTACTTAAACCTGTGAATTCACCAACTTTATGTTGACGTTTTAAAGCATGTTTTTTTAAGGTAAGGTACAAGAACAAAGGGTCACCATTTTGGGAGTCATGTTGCATGGAGATTTAAGTGCATTACATTTTGGAGTATTTGTTATGTATTAAAATCTTTACATTTACAAGGATGAACAAGTTAAGCTTCGGGCTTTTGTAACAAACAATTTTATTAAATCCAATGTATCATTTTCAAACGACTCATATAGAGGTCGTTCTCATATCTTGTGCTATTGATCTATGATGTAACACTCTCAAACCCATATTCTGTTGCGACCCTATTTGGGGGTGTCACAGGGGCGAGTAGAAAAAACCGAAAAAACCGAATCGAAAAAACTGATCGAAACTAGAAACCGATGATTCGGTTTTTACTTTTCAAAAACCAAAATTTTTTGGTTTAGTTTTGGTTTTCGTTCAAAAACCGAATCGAACCAGTTTTATTATATAATATATAATATAAATAAATAAATAATAAATCAAAATTTTATATTCAAATTCATATTCATTTTGTGGGTGAAATTATAATATATTTAACTTAATATTTATATGCGTGTTTGTCATGTACGCGTGTTTATTTGATAATATAAAATTACATATGTGACAATGATCATACTATGTGTTTGTTTATTTGCATGTGTGTGTGTCTCATTTATATGTGTCTAATTGTAGAAATTTGGGATAAACATTATTAGGCTTAGATTGACAAAAAAAAAAGTAAAAAAGAATAACAAATTTTCAAAGTAAAACAAGTTTTTTGGTATAAATTAGCCGCACCCAAATATAAACGGTTAAAACCGAAAAACTGAAAAACCGAACTGAAACCGATGATAAACCGAACGGCCAAAACCCGAACGGTTTCGGTTTTTGGTTTTGTAAAAACCAAATATTTCGATTCGGTTTCAATTTTAGCCAAAAACCGACCCAAACCGAACCGTGCACACCCTACTTATTGAGTTATTTCTTACTCCCTCCGTTCTAAAATGATTGTCCTCATTTGACTTTTTAAAGTCTTTCTTTATTAACTTTAACTTTTAATATTTTTGTTTGTGTTATGTAATACTTGATGAAAATTATACGAATGAAACATACATTTAAAAACCAATCTATTCATATATATTACATCAAGTATTATAAAACACAAACAAAAATATTTAAGATCAAAGATGAGAAAAAAAGACTTCAAAAAGTCAAAAGAGGTCAATTATTTTGGGACGGATGAAGTATTTTCTTTTTGTTACAATAAATATACAAAATACAAGTTGATTTGATTCATCGAGTCTCGACTTCTGCCTAATCCAGACTTCAATGTTTCCGCCAATTCAATTTTTTTTTATTTAGAGTTTAAATTCATATCTTGACATCTTGTTTTTGTGGGTAAAGCGTTAAATTCATATCTTGTCACCTAGCTAATACATTTTTCACTAATAAACATGCCGTTAACTTTAAAATTTCAAACTACCAATACCGGCCGTTTTTGTAAACGGTTTTGGGTTTCTGAAAACATGAACATTGATCATAATGCTACTTTCGTCAAGTATTCTTTTTTTTTAATGTACATGTAGAAAGAGAAAAAAAAACAAATCCTGGTAAATGAAACCTTGAATAGCTTTATCAAAATGTGGAAATTTTAGGTAAAGCATTGTGAAAGCCATGTGCCATGTTGGGTTCACAAATTGATTTTGGAAAAGGACTGGTTGTGATTCAAAAGAGGACCTTTGTAGGGGACTATTATTGTACATTTGTACATATTGTAGGTACAACAATCCAATTGAAATAACAAGTTATATATGAGTCCGATAATACAAAAGTAGTGGTGTTTACTAAATTAAGTGGTTTTATAAGATGCCACTTAATTAGTCCATTTATTTAGGGGAGAGGACACTTTAAGCTTCCCCAATAAGATGCAACAAGAGGTTTGGACCCCAAATTCTTCCCCACTAAAAGAAGTTAAATTTGCATAAATCGTCCTTGAAATTTTGACCAATTGCATGTTTCGTCCAAACATTACGAAAGTTCAAGTATCGTCCAGTGGCAAGTATCGTCCCTGCAGGGACGATACTTGCACCAAAAGTTTGCCCAAAGGTTTCCCCACAGGGACGATACTTGCACCAAAGGTTTCCCACAGGGACGATCCTTGCACTTTCGTAACGTTTGGGACGAAATATGCAATTTGCCCAAACTTTAAGGACGATTTATGCAATTTACTCCCACTAAAAAGAAAAGAGTAAATTGCATAAATCGTCCTTAAAGTTTGGTCAAATTGCATGTTTCATCTCAAACGTTACGAAAGTGCAAGAATCGTCCCTGTGGGGAAACATTTGGTGCAAGTATCGTCCCTGTGAGGAAACCTTTGGTGCAAGTATCGTCCATGCGGGGACGATACTTGCACCAAAGGTTTTCCCACAGGGACGATCCTTGCACTTTCGTAACGTTTAGGACGAAACATGCAATTTGGCATAACTTTAGAGACGATCTATGCAAACACCCCCTGAACTTTTACTGTATGTAATACATCAATGTATGTCATGTTTCATAAAATAACATATTTTCTTTGGTATGCATGATGGATTGCGTGTAATAATCTATCCTTCTTCCCTGATCAAGTAGTTCAGGGGTATGACTGGCTACATCATAGCTCTCACTGTCGCGTTTATATAAAATTGAGTTTAATTTGTGTTGTTTGTTGCATTGCATGTGTAATCTATATACTGCATTATAAAGGAAAAATCACCTTTTTTTGAATGTTGAATGTTGAATTTTCATATACCTATCTAAGGAAACTTTGAAAAACACCTCGCCAATTAATTGAAATAATAAATAAAAAAAGAAAGGTCCACGCCAATTAATTCAAATCACAAACAAAAAAGAAAGACGCAAGTCTATAAACTAAAAGTCTACTAATGCTTCAAAGTGAATTTCCAGCGCTATGCGTGAGTATTCGTCTAGTAAACTCCAA